>JAODAL010024999.1:0-59506 GCA_025379985.1 Phyllomedusa bahiana
TTTTTCATGGTGCAAAACCACCTTTTTATCCATACAAAATTAAATTGGTGTTTTTCCCACTTTGGCGCAGGCCATTATTGTTCAAAGACCCACTTGTACTTATATTACATACAGAAATTTGCTAGCATTGCGTGTAATTCATTGTGCAAAAAACACCTTTTTTATTATCCGTATAAATTTTAAATAGCTGTTTTTGCATTTTGGGTTCCCCCCCATTTTTTTCAAATACCACCTTCTATTTAAAATTTGGAACGAAATTTTTTTATTTACTTTTGGGTTATTTCGTGCAAAACCAACTTTGTTATCCGTATAATTTTTTAAATAGCTGTATGCACGTGGGGGGCCCTAGTTTTTTAAAATAGCCCACCTAACAAATTTGAAAAAAATTTCTTCTAGCAACTGTTCTCGTTTGTCTTTGCTGCAAAAAATGCAATTTCCACCGTTTAACTTCTGAATAGTTTTTATTGCCTCGTGAATCCATTTTGCGCAATACGCATTTGAAAGAATTTTTTTGAAAACTAAAAAATCCAGTCCTACTGGCACTTTAGATCCCTGGACAAAGGGAAGAACACTTTTGATTTTTTCTTAGGGTTCTTTCACCGACCGCATTTCACAATTTTGCAGAAAAAATTCATTTTCAAATCCTGGGGGCGTGGAAATTTAAGGGATTTAAAATAGCTGTGTTTTGCCGTTTTTCATAAAACTGTAAAAAACCTTCCATCCTTTTTAAAATTTTTACTTTCTGAAGGACAAATGCATTTTAACGAGAAAGGGGTGTAGGACATGGAGTATGGACAAGAAAGCCCCTTTCCATGCTAGCGACAACACGCAAGCGCGATCGTGGTTCAAAACCCGTCGGCCTGTCATTGCGGGTCGCCCTGTGAATCTCAGTAACGAACAGCGTCCCCAATCTGTTCTCAGGGTTAACAACTTGCATCCACTCTTACCTCCTCATTTTTCCCATCAGGGCCAAAAAGTCACATCACATCGTCAGCATTTTTTCCCAACATGAACAAGGCACCCAAATTCAACTCTTTTACCCACCACTGGATAACCATTTCAAAGACCTCTTTGATGACAAAATGGGGTTGGGTCAAAGGCAGTTAAAAGATCAGGGGCCAAAGGATATTTTGTCTGTTCTGAGCCCTTACTGACCCATCAGAGGAGGAAGAAGCCGTCATCGGCAAAAATCCCGGCGGTCGGCAACCCTTGCGTGCCTCTTCTTGTACCCGCAGCTCCTGGATGCAGAATGTCAGAGAGGAAGTCAACCTGTTTTGATGAAAAGACTTTGCGGATCCAATGGTTTTTCAGCAAATTTGTTTTGCGGGGGTTCCCCAGGAAGGGGGAAGACGAGGGTGGGGTTTCATGGGGTCCGCCCAAAAAGGGAAGGGCGGGCGCAAAGCCGCGAATGATTCCACCACCACGATCACGGGAAACACCGCTCCCCCTTACGCCGCGAAAAGGGCCAGGACCTTTCAACCGGGCCCTTTTTTGAGCAAGCCTCTGATTCACCCAGTGATGTCATATGCCGCCTTTTCCGTAAACGCTTAGTAAAGGGGAAAAAAAAATTAGGTGTTTAATCAAACCACCAAAAAGTTAATCACAGCACGAATGCAGAGTTAAATGGAGGGGGAAAACTTTCCAAAAAAGGCCACAACGATGCCGGGCTTCCAACCACGTCCACCCTCTGCTCCCCCCCCCTCCTCCTCCCCACCACCAACGTTCCCCAGCGCCCCGCTCTCACAGTCATGATCAGGATCACCTCCGTTTACCTCCACCGTCACCCAGTACCACCAAAACCACCAAACCCTCCTACCCATTTCCTTCCAACATTTTACGACCTGCACACATACGCGGCCAGTCAAACAGCCACCTTCCTCTAACCCCGGTCTGGAGCGAAGAAACACTTTTAAACCCAAAAACCCTCCCAAAACCAAAGCCTGAATGCGCATTGCCCGCTTTTGGGCCCTTGGGGAAATGTTGCCTTTTCCCCTGGTGGACACAGATGGGTTCTCCACGCATGGCCCTTGCCTGCCCCAATACCAATCCCGGGACATTTTTTTGCCAGAAAAGCCGTCCCTGCCCTGGCCAGCCACGTGTCATCTAAAATTCAAGAGCGTTGTCTGCATCTGTGTCTGGCAAAGTCCATTGACCACCGACACATGGACTATAATGCACGCCAAGGCCGCTATATCTCTGTGACAACTCATTGGGTGAGCTGGGTGGATGTCTCTGGTGGTAGCGGTGGCTCTCAGTCTCGGCGCACGCTCTTCAAAACCGCAGGGATGGTGCAGGGTTCTTTCCCCCAAGGTCCTCTGGTGGCATCACGTGCCCAGAGAAACCAGGCCGTGTTGAAATTAATCTGTATTGGAGACCGTCAACACACAGGTCAGGAGCTGTGGACGGTTTTTCGCAACGAGACCGAGCGCTGGCTGGATGACAAGAACCTTGTCGTCCAGAAATTTCCAAAGCGCTACCCGAGTCTGGAATGCCTGCTGAGGAAGGCTCGAGGTCTGAGCTCGCACTTTCGCCGTTCCCACCCTGCTGCGTCCCGCCTGGCTGCGTTGCAGCGTTAGCTCAGCCTCCCCGTCAACCGTCTCATTGTTGACGTGGCAACACACTGGCATTCCACCCTCCACATGCTCCAGTGATTGAGGCAGCAGCGCAATGCCATCACGCAGTACGAAGTGACACATGGCCTGACAAGCAGCGGTGCAGACCTCGGGGTGTTGAGCCACCGCGAGTGGAGGCAGGTGAAAGAGCTCTGCACCATCCTTACTAGTTTTGCGATAGCCACCAAAATGGTCAGTGCGGACAATGGCCTTGTCAACATGAGCATTGTGGTGATCTTAGTTCTGCAACAATCGTTGGACACTCTGAAACATCAGGTCCAACCAGCAACGGGGGAGGAGACGGACACAGACACGGACACGGAGCCTTTCTCTCCTTCGAATCCAGAAGGCCCGACAGTTTCACAATTTTATCGGTCTTCATTTGGCAGTGGTTCATCGTCCAGGGCTAGTGCAAGGCGGCGCCTCAGCTCTCAGGGTGCATCATCTGAGGCAAATCAGGGCTGTGTTAAAGCTGTGCCGGGGGAAGCGGAGGAGGAGGAGGTATTCCTGGACACCGACGTTAATGACGTCCCTGCCTTGGAAAGAGGTGGTTGGCGCGAATTTGAGGTGGAGGAAGATGAGTAAGATCAGTTTGCTAGTGCCCCTCGACCCAGAGGCTTGGGAAATCAAGGCTCCATCTCTCACATGAGTGCTTGGATGCTCCATTTCCTCCAACATGATCCTCGCATTAAGGCCATCATAATGAACAACAGTTACTGGGTGGTCACCCTCCTCGATCCCTGGTACAAAACAAAACTCAGCACTTTCCTTCCACCCACCCAAATGGAGAGTAAAATTCAGGAAATGGAGACCTTGCTGATTGATCAACTGGAGACATCTGTTGCGTCTGCTTCACGTTCTTCAAATGTCACGGTGGAACAAAGTCAGCAACGTGACAGCAGTAGAGTGCCAAGTAGCCATAGCAGCAGCAGCAGGCATTGTGGCAGAAGCCTACTGGGTGACCTCTGGCAATCTTTATTTACCACCTCACCTACGCATGTAATGCAGGGCACACATACAACACTCAGCGACAGTCTTAAGATCATGGTGCACGACTATCTGCGTCTCAAAACCGATGTTTTTGGATAAGTTCCGGACCAAATCGACTAGTGGGTATCCAAAATGGAGGAATGGACATAGCTAGCTGGCCACGCCAAACAGGTGTTGTAATGCCCAGCAGCCAGCGTCATATCTGAGCGGACCTTCAGCACAGCTGGAGGAGTCATTACAGACAAACGCATCCGGCTTTCCACAGATAATGTGGATCGTTTGACTTTCATCAAGATGAATCAGGCATGGATCTCTGATGTTGAGACCCCAATTGCCGAGGTCACCGATTCGTTGCTAGTCTACTTCACATTCCTCTTCCAAAAGAAATGGTCCTCTTGAAAAAAAATTTTAAAATGATAATTTCTTACTGCAATTTTTATTCCCAAAAGATCATTTTGCTGGTTTTGTGGTGAGGAGACTGTAAAAGACACCAAGGTTTCATGACAAAACTGTATTTCATTTACTCACTTTATTTTTAGAATTTTTCGCATTGTCAATGGTTTTGTGGTCATGGTGCTGTGAGATAAAGCTATAATCATGGTCCTTTGAAAAAGAAATGTGGCTTCTAAGTGGCATTTCTCCCTCACAATTCTTAACAGTGGCTGAGAAGTCATTTTTATAATTTTTTGGGTCATGCTGCTTTGAAATTCAGCAATACTACAGGTCCTATTATAAAAAAAATGTGGTTTCTAACAGACATTTGTTCTTCACAATTTCAAGATTGGCTCAAGGGTCATGTTTTGAATTTTTGGGGGCATGTTGCTGTGAAATGGTGGTATTTGCAGGGAGCTCTGTTCAACTAATATCACAGAAGAATTAGTCAGGGTATTCGGTAAACTTGATTATATTGATTCGTTATGCACAGTGTACTCTTGAAGGAGTATATTGTCAGTTAAACTTGTTTCCATACATTCTGGAAATTTCAATTCCTTTTGTGTTGAAGTCGGAAGGGGTACACTATTATTCCTATCCTGTACTCTATCAACAGGTCTATTTTTGTCCGTTTTGTTCTTACTAGTATAATTAGAGTTATGAAAGGACCTAAAATTACTTTTATTCTGATAAGAATTTTTATTATAATTAAAAAAAATGTTATTTCTATTCAGTCTGTATAGTTCATCTGATGAATTTTTCCTCCGAAATCTATTGGATTCTAATCCTCTAACATTATTCCTCAACGGATTAGTCCTAACTACATCGCTATACTGTTTCTTCCTTACTGCCGGCTCACTCTCAACATTTCCTATATTATTCTCAATAATGGGTGTTCCCCGTGTGTTACTACTTGCTTCATTAGTCAACTGTTGAACTCCATTCATACCAACGCTGTTTTCACTCAATCTATCACACCTTAATTTGTGTACCTTCTTATTAATTATATCTAATTCATGCTTTTTAAGTTACTAATAATCTTCTGTTCTATACTATCAAACTCAGGGTGATCACAAAATATTTTGAAAGATTTGGACAGATTTTCAATTTTTTCTGATATAGCATTACAATTTCTCTTTCTCTTATTTATAAGTAATGCCATTAATTGAAACGAGCAAGTATCTAAGCATTGAAACCACTGCTTGTCAAACTCCTCGTCCCTACTACCATATGAACACTGCTTGATCATTTTCAAGCCCTTCGGGACAATTTGTTCACTTACATACAAACTTAAAATGTTTATATATTTTAATCACATGTTTTTAATATTGTAATGAATATTGGATTCTCTGTATTTTAAAGCTAGGTGGAGGAGTATCGGGAGTGAGCCTCGTTTTCATCACTTACTATTTAAATTGCCATTGTGTGTTCATGTTTTATATGCCTGATGAAGCACTCGAGCTGTCTGTGAAACGCGTTGCATGTTTAATTTGATTTTACATTAAATAAACCAACTTAGAATTATAGTTGGTTTGAATTTTAATAGTTTAGCGACAGATCGAACCTTTTTAATCCTACACATTTAATTGTGTGGATTTTTTTCTATTATGGGGTAATTTGAGTCAAATACAGGGTGTGTATTTCTGCGCCATACACACCTGAATTCCATCTGGTTCATTCTGTAGGGTATTTGATTTTATACCAAGGGTCAATTTATCCTCTTGTTTGTTGGGTAATTTGAGTGAAATACAGGATGTGTGTTTCTGCTCCATACACACCTGAAATCCATCAAGTCCATTCTATAAGGTATTTTATTTTATACCACGGGTCAATTTATCCTCTTGCTTGTGGGGTAATTTGAGTCAAATACAGGGTGTGTATTTCTGCCCCATACACACCTGAAATCCATCAAGTTCATTCTGTAGGGTATTAGATTTTATACCAAGGGTCAATTTATCCTCTTGTTTGTGAGGTAATTTGAGTAAAATACAGGGTGTGTATTTCGGCCCCATACACGCCTGGATTCTATCTCATTCATTCTGTAGGGTATTTGATTTTATACCAAGGGTCAATTTATCCTCTTGTTTGTAGGGTATTTTGAGTCAAATAGAGGTTGTGTATTTCTGCCCCAAACACACCTGAAAGTCATCAGGTTCATTCTGTAGGGTATTATATTTTATACTAATGGTCAATTTATCCTCTTGTTTGTGGAGTAATTTGAGTCAAATACAGGGTGTGTATTTCTGCCGCATACACGCCTGAAATCCATGAATTTAAGTCTGTGGGGGTATTTTAATCTGTGGCCAAGAGTTAATTTATCCAGTTTTTGTGGGGAATTCTGTGTCAAATCCAGTGTTTGTGTATTACTGCCCTACATACATCTCAAATCCAACCAGTTCAGTCTGTTGGGATATTGCTATCTATGGCAAACAGTTAATTTTTACACTTATTGTGGTGTTTCTGTTAAACAATGACACAAAAGAGTGGAGAGGGTATCATCAGTAATTTTGCATTGACGTCACTAATCATTTTGCCCTTCCTTTGATCCTTCAGTGTCCACTTTCAATTGGTCAATAATCCATCATTGCTAAAGCCAAAAAGTAACAGGAGTTGATCCCAAAAATAATAAGTAAATGGAATATTTGTATGTCTTCTGTGTTTTGTATCCACTCTTGCTTTTGGCTACCTAATCATCACACAATTGTGATGCAAACAAAGGACCATGTCATACTGCCCTTACGGCTTCTCCTAAGACACAATCGGTTGTGTTTGAACTTTTCATTCCTTCTGACAGATTAAAAGAAGGGAAAAACTAAACATAGTGGCAACATCATAGAGTGGTGGAGGGTGGAAACAGCATTAGGAAACCACAGGGTGTTCGACTGAGAGAGTGGTCAGTTGGCAGTAGTATGAGTAGGCCACAGAGTGGAAAATGACAGATTGTGGAGGTGGCAGCAGCATGATTAGACCACAGACTGGCACAATTACACAATGTGGAGGTGGTGGCAGTAGCAGCAGCATCAAGCCGGAGAGTGGCACCACATCATAATTTTTAGGTGGCGGCAGCTAGGTGACATAATGAGGAGGTGACAGCAGCAGCAACATCAAGGCAGAGAGTGACATGGTGACATAGCCTGGAGGTGACAGCAGCAGCAGCATGAGGAGACCTAAGTGGTGAAGTGGCAGCAGCATCAGAAGGCTACATAATGGCCCAGTGAAGAGTGGGGAGGTGGGTGGCAATAGCAGTCCCTGGTAAAGATGGTGGGTGGTTGAAGGAGCAGCTTGCAGCAGAGGTGTGGCATCAGGTGGGTGGCAGTATTCGAATAGTAGCTGAAGCAGGTAGCCAGAAGAATCCAGGGTTCGGGGTCTGCACCAGGTGCTGCAGCTGGTGGGTTCCTAAATCACTAGGGGGTGAAGAAAGTTGCTTATCAACAACTCCAGACTCAGATTGCTGCTGATGGAGCTGATATTGCTCTTAGCCACCCAACCCCCCACAGCAGCCATGGCAGTGGTACATGAGCGCTGGGGAACCCCCGGTCAGACCTGCTAGAGAACAATGGCGCAGATAGGCAGCGGTCAACTGACTACATAGGATGTCTCTATAGTACTTGAGTTTGTCCTCCCTCTTGGCAGGAGAAAAAAGGCCCCCATTTTGGACCGGTAGTGAGGGCTCAAGACTGTGGAGAGCCAGAAGTCATCCATCTGCCCGATGGTGACTATTCGGCTGTCACTATCCAGGCAAATCAGCATGCAGCGGGCCATTTGCACAAGTGACTGTGAGGGACTCGCTGCCTCCATCTCCACTGAATACTGCCATGATGTGTCTGGGTCATCTTCCTTATCTTCTTCATCTCCCTCTACCTCCTCCGGCTGCTCCTGTGCCTCCTCTCCTGTCACCTGGCTAGAAAAATCACTAATTTTAACAGACATCAACGACTCCAGACTCAGGTTGCTTGAGATGGAGCTGGTACTGCTCTTAGCCACCCAACCCCCTACAGCAGCCATGGCAGTGGTTTCATGACGCGAGGAACCCCCCCGGTTCAGAACCTGCTAAGAAACAATGGCGCAGATAGGCAGCGGCCAACTGACTACATAGGATGTCTCTATAGTACTTGAGTTTGTCCTCCCTCTTGGGAGGAGAAAAAAGCCCCCATTTTTTTGGACCGTTAGTGAGGGGTCAAGACTGTGGAGAGCCAATGTCCCTCCCTCTGCCCGATGGTGACTATTCGGCTGTCACTATCCAGGCAAATCAGCATGCAGCGGGCCATTTGCACAAGTGACTGTGAGGGACTCGCTGCCTCCATCTCCACTGAATACTGCCATGATGTTCTGGGTCATCTTCCTTATCTTCTTCATCTCCCTCTACCTCCTCCGGCTGCTCCTGTGCCTCCTCTCCTGTCACCTGGCTAGAAAAATCACTAATTTTAACAGACCTCAACGACTCCAGACTCAGGTTGCTGGAGATGGAGCTGGTACTGCTCTTACAACTCCAACCTCCCACCGCAGCCGTGGCAGTGGTACGTGAGCGCTGCGGGAGGATGGACGATGGCGCAAATAGATCTCTCTATCACTACCAATGGCTGCATTCTCTCACTGACTCCACAAGTTCGCTACCTTTGACTCTAATCTGGCCTTTCAAACCACACATCCAAACCCTTACCCTTGCCTCCACCTGAAAAATATCTCCCATTCCACTCATTCCTTCACTGTGAAAGCGCAGAAATGCGTGTCCATGCCATCGTCATCTGATGCCTAGAATATTGCAACATCCTTCTCTGTGCCCTCCCAACTAGCAACCTCGCTCCCCTTCAATCCATCCTTAACTCTGCTATTCGTCTGATTCACCTCTCTCCCCATTACACATCTGCCTCTCCCCTTTGCCAATCCCTTCACTGGCTGCCCATTACCCAAACCGGACTCATGTGGCCGTGAGATATGGTCGCCATGTCTCGAGTCCTCCGAACAGACAGGTTTTGCAGCTTCTTCTCCAGAACATGAAGCAGTGAAATGACGTTGTTCATCCCGTAGCCCTGGCGACTGACAAATTACGTGGCCTCCTGAAAGAGCTTGAGCAAACGGCAGGTGTCACGCATGAGCTGCCACTGGCTGACATAAAAATTACACAGTGGAGTATCCCTGTCCACTTGGATCATCAAGAGATCATTAATGGCCTGTCTCTGTCCATAGATTTCTCTCTGTTTTGCTTTGTTCATAGATTTCTCTGTTTTGCTTTGTTCATAGATTTCTCTCTGTTTTTGCTCTGTTCATAGATTTCTCTCTGTTTTTGCTCTGTTCATAGATTTCTCTCTGTTTTGCTCTGTTCATAGTTTATCTGTTCTGTTCAGCTAAAGGAGGGTGTGCTTGGCGGTGTAGGAATGGCTAAAGTGCATGCAAAGTTTCCTGGCCAGTTCTCTGAATGGGGCAGAGTCCACCACTTGAAAAGGGAGGGACTGCAGTACCACAAAGTTGGACAGGAGCACGGTCAGCTTCTGCGCCTTAGGATGGCTAGAAGCATACTGCTGTCTCTTGGCATCTGGACCGGTAAATGATGGGAAAGACAGACAACTCCCTTCAGCAGAGATGGTGGAGCCGTGACTGCCTGAAATGGGAGGCATGCCACTATGTGCTTCTGGTGCGGCAGGATTCACCACCACATTTGAGACATGATTCTCCCAGACCAATGGATGGTGACGCTGTAAATGATGCAGGGCTGTGGTGCCAACGCTAGGTCCCTGGCCATGCTTTACTTTCTCCCCACAGATTCTACATATAGCCATGTTCGCCTCCTCCCATATCTTGGCAAAAAACTGTCACACCGGTGATTTTACCACCAATGTTCCGCACTGACTGACTGTTACCAGGGCCCGGACGATGGGTAGTCAAAGATAGGAGCCCGTCTAGAGCGCCACTTCATCCCAGGCAGAAAAGGGGGCGCAATAAAGCATAAAGTGGGCTGAATTTTCCATTTGAGGGGCACTTTATGCCTTGTTTAACTAGGGCACCAGAATACCTTGTCCCAGCCTTGCTTGCTTCACCCAGCTCCCAAATGTGATCGGCTACATCGATTAGTGTTTGCCTATAACCGCTGTCCTCCTCAACGGTCTCACTGTACAGAGCCTGACCGTTCGCAACATAACCCCCATGCCACTCTCCTCATCACTACTTGTCAGCTTCTGCAAGAAGCAGTGATGTCTTCCCCACCTCTTTGCTGCCCACTGTCCTCAAATAGTTCGTCCTCACTGTATATTGGCGCAGAGCCCACAGCACGTAGTAGTTCTCTGGCTGTGGGAACCGAATGGGACAGAGGTGGGTAGAGGACAGGTGAGGACCCCTGCCCTGCTCCCGGGCAATGCCAACTAAAGGTTGTGTCTTATGAACCCACTGACTGTTTGCCAGGGTTGTCAGATGTCATCTGGGAGAAAGTGGATGACCAAGTCAACCATTCGAGAACCGTTGGCTTGGTGGTCAACACACGGCCGCTAGATGACACCGGAAGCTCTGGCTTTGCGGAGTGACCCCTGTTGTGACGTCCCCTTAGTGTGCTGCGACCTGTGCCTGCTCCAGGAACCTACTATTGCATTATTTTACTCTATAGTAGGATCTTGGCCCTCAGCTCGGTTCTTTCTAGCTGGCGCTGACATTACCTTGTCAGGCTGCGTTCCCACTTCAGTTATGTGGTCAGTTTTGCCTCTGTAATTGCCCAGAGAAGTGAAGTTTGAAGCGATTCTAAGAGCGGCGGCTGTCATCTGCGTGTCATACTAAAACACAGCATTGTATCAATACCAAACCACAAACCCTATGCATATTTGTGCATGGCACAATGTTCTACAACACTATACAGGCTCTGCACAGCCAGGAAATAGCTGTTTTTGATGTGATTCGTTGCAAATAAATTCGGGTCGAAACTTTTTTTGCAAAAAATTCTGCGAATCTGGCGAACCGAATTTTTGAGAAATTCGCCCATCTCTAGTTAAGGCTAGTTAAGGCCACTAAGGTTAGTTAGGGCCACTAAGGGTAAGTAGCGAGCGCCACTTAGGGTAAGTATTGAGGGTCACATAGGGTAGTTAGGGCCACTAAAAGTAGTGAGGGCCACTTGGGCTAGTTAGGGCCACTTTAGTCCCCTCTCCAGGACGCCAGTTCTGGCATCTCCTATCGCCTAAGCTTAGAGATAGGCTTAGGGCCTAGTACAGGCAGCGGTGCAATGACGTCTTTGCATCACACCGCTGCCTTCATTGAGCTAAGTGGCCGGTATCAGTGTACACAGGCTGCTTAGTTCAGTCGTTGTCTGCACCATGCAGGCAGCGATCGCTGCATCCCTGGAATCAGGGGCCCAGTCACAACTGCAACCACTTCAACCCCTGTAGCTACGCCAATGCCCTCTCCCTACAGGATTGTGCAGTGCAATGTGTAGCTTCTGTCCCCCCAGAGAATGATGGTGTGCAGTCTGTTTTCCCCACTAAGAATTGTGTTCAGGGACATGTGCCCCCCTCCAAGGATGTTGTTGTACAGCCTGTGGCCCTTATCCCTGACAAGTGTGCTGTACAACCTGTTCCCCCATCCCCAAGGATTGTGGTGTTCAGCCTTGTGCAGATAAATTACAATGTAAATTATTACTGTTTTTAGGAAAACAATCTTAAGTAAATCTACCTGCACCAGCTGCTTCCTTGATAACATTTTCCAGCACTTAAACTAGGTAGACTAATTTCGAAATATGACCTCTAATATGTTAACTGTATTTTAAACTAGTTAATTTAAGACTGTTTCACACTATCTGTATATCGTAATTAACATTGTAAAAAATATCACATATTAAACACAGTAAATAAAACATTCATTCATATTAATGATGAATGTTGCTTTTAGTAATACACGTATATATTTTAACTTTGTATTTGTTTTGTTATCAAAATCTGTCAACAGCTACATATTCCTGGACACATTTCATTTCTGTCACAAATGTCCAAATTTACCTACAAAATGTGTCACCAATGAGACCCCTGCTTGCAAGGTTACAATCTATAAAAAAGGTATTGCACAACAGGTATAAAGTGCTTGTTTTGTAGAAAGGTCCATCTATCTTTTATAAAAACAAAACAAAAAAAGTAGCACATATTAAGGTGGATGAGCCAGACACCTAGCCAATATCTTTGCATATACAGATACTTGTGTGTTAGGGTACAGACAGTGTTGGGGATACCTTTAAGTGATGGGGGAGAGGGAAGTTAAAAGGAAGAGGGACAGATTAAGGAGCTTTACAGGCCTGCCTTGAAAGATGTGTTTTGACATACTTATTAGTAACGAGTTATAATAATCACACTTTGCAAGATTTTTTATGTGTAGGTTAAACAATCCAAAAACGTAAAGATATCCAGCTCCAATCCAGGTAAGGTTAAAATCTTGTAGTTTATTTCATAGTCATGTTAAAAGCGTATATATGATACACCACACAGCGAAAACCGCTAACGCGTTTCAGAGAAAAAACTCCTTATTCATAGTGTAACTAGAAAAAGACTAAATCCACCTTTATATAGAGGCATCCGGTCTTGTGATCACACCGAGGAAAATAATTTTTAACCCCTGAGTTTCCTACGGATAAACCTACAACATATGCAAGAGTTATAGTAACTTAGTTAAAAACTATATATGTATAAAACAACTACTGCGTTACCAATCATATCAATAATGGTACATAATATTGTGTCTCTTGTGGATACCATCTGGAATACATGTTCCTAATTGATAAATCCACCAAGTTTCTCTGTTTAAGAGTTTTTTCAGATGGTCACCACCTCTTATTGGCATAAATACTCTTTCTATCCCAGAAAAACTAAAGCCTGACACATCCCGATCATGTTTCTCAATAAAGTGCTTTGAAGCCATAGACATACCTAGTGTTAAAGGTCTCTTAATGTCAGAAAAATGACGTCGAATTCTCACCTTTAGAGCCGTTGTTGTACTGCCGACATACTGAAGATTACAATATGTACAAGTGATTACATATACTGTAAATCTTGTGTTACAGTTTATGTATGATGTAATATCAAAAGTATTCCCGGTCGCCATAGAAGTAAAGGTTTTTGTAATCTTCATATGTCTAGATGCAGTACAAGTTGAATGACCACATTTGTAAGAGCCTTTCTGTGAGAGCCAACACGGAACATCAGTTACAGATTCAGATTGATATAAGCTTGGAGAAACTAACGCACCTAAAGTAGTGCCTCTTTTGGAAACAAACTTTATCTGATTCCTTTCCAACAAATCCCTCATGTTGCTTTGTGACGACAAGATAGGTAAATTATTTTAATGATGGTGACAATTTCTTTGAATTGGGGACTATACTTCGTAGAAAAAACAATTTTATTGGGCAATGTTTCTGATTTTTTCAAATTTGTTAAAGTTTCTCCCGAGAAAGAGACGCAACTCTCTTTCGGACTCTATCCAGACTCCAATGCGGATATCCTCTCTGAGCAAGTCTATCACATGTTTCCTTCTCAATAGTAGGATATCTATCTTCAATAGAGCAATGTCTTTTCATTCTTATTCTTCTCCTATTGGAAGATTTTTTATTACGAGCGAAGGATGGCACGACTAAGCTTGAAGAATGGAATTTTTATCAGTGGGTTTACGGTATGGTAGGACATCTATTTTACCTTGTGAACTACCCAACAAGGTCACATCCAAAAAATTAACTTGATTAAGATGCCATTCCGACGTGAACTGTAAGTTCATATCATTGGCATTAATATAACGGTTGAATAGGGCTGCCTCAGATTCCGAGCTCCCCCACACCAGGAGCAGGTTGTCAATATAACGACCATACCACCTGATGTGGGGGAGGCATGGGTTATCTGAAGAAAGAAGAAATCTCTCCTCCCAAGCCAACATAAAAATGTTTGTGGGAGAGGGAGAGAACTTAGCTCTCATAGATAAGCCCTGACACTGTAGGTAGAAATTCTGTTCAAAACTGAAGTAGTTATGTCTTAATAAAAAGTCTGCTGCCATGATGACAAACTGATTTAATTCTCTAGAATAAGAGCTGAAACCCATTAGATGTAATTCTAGATAGTGTATAGCCAAGTCATGTGGTATTGAGGGGTATAATGCTACACGCACAATTTAAACCAAAGTGAAGGTATGCCCCAAAGGGTACCTGTGCATAATTGCGCCCAAAATTTTTTGAACCCCCTAAAAAAACCCAGGGAAAACCCCAAAAAGAGGTTGTAAGATGGTATCATTTCCAGGTTCCCGGGTTTCCCAAAAGATTATACCCGGCACTATAGCTTGCTTTGGGGGAGGGAAAAAGTTTTTGGGGAGTTTTGGGAAATGAGTGAAAAATGTGAATAGGGATGCCCCACTTAAAAACTTCTTTTGCCAATGAAATCTTAAAGGGGTCCCATAAAAAACCCCCTCCCCAATAGATTTTTTAATTTACTTTTAAAAATTTTTTTGGGTAGGTTTGGGGGGGAAAGGTGAACGATAGGTTTTTAACATTTTGAAATATAGAAAAATTTAATTTCCCGGTAAAAACCCTACATTAATACCACCGGGGGCCCCCCCTTATAAAGCGGGGCGGCCCAACAAGTCGCCTTTCTTTTGTGATTCTACCAAAGCTGTTTGTTTTGTTTAGATAGATTAGTTTTGTTGGGGAAGTTTTTTTATGCTCCCCGCATACTATTTTTCCCCTTTTTATCTACAATGACTGTTATAGAAAACTTGAACTGGCAAATAAATTTTGATTTCAAAGGTTACTTTGCTATTTTTTGTTTATTTTGTATTCCTCCTGATACTAGTCACGTGTTTTTAATTATGTCTCAGACATTTTGGACTTTTCCCCCGCGGACAAAGGGGGGACTCTTTTTTAAAATTGGTCTCGGCCAGCCCTTAAAAAACCCCTGATATCTTCGCAAGAAGCGATTTCTGCTGTTACTAAAACAAAATTAGACCATGATTTATTTTACTTCAATGACAAAATTTTGGAGCTTTGGGACTATGAAAGAATTGAAATTTGGTTTGGGGAAAAAAAAAATTTCGCTGCAAAAAACTAGTGGATAAAAAAAATTATCCCACTTTGGTTTTGGGGGTTTGAAAAATTTTTCCCACCGGGCATTTTCCAAAAAAATTTATGGAGGAGGGGAATTCGATCCTTAATTTGTGTTGAGCGTTTTTTATCGAAAAAGTTAAAATTGGGCCCGGTTTTTTAGGGGTTGATCGAAATTTCCAGATCATGCGTTTAATTAAGGTTAAATAAATTTTTAAGATCGCCCCTTTTTTTCGGCGTTTCCCGGGTAATTTTGGCGGCCAGCAAATCGATTACAGAATAGGCAGGGTGGGGTTGGGGGTTTTGCGACGTCATAAACTGGGTTGTGTATGGTTGCGATTGGCTGGAAAAATCACATGACCTTTTTTTAAATTGAAACAGCGTTTCCTTTTTTCTCCCTCAGGGGTCTCTCAGCGTCCATAGGGATAGGACCTGCGTTGGGCCTGGGGCCCCAAAACGCTCGGCGAAATTAGTCAAATTTCTGCACAGAAAAAACCTCTATATTAGCTGTGACCCTTCCAATTTAGTTAGATTAGAGTTTGAAAGATTTTATGTGGGTTGTAGAAAATTTTTAAAAGAAAGATCTACGCTGTAAATTCACGGCGGTGGAGGGGGGGGGGGGGGCCCCGGGGTTTGGGCGAAACACAGACAAGTCTTTTTTAAAAAAGAAACGGGGTTTAAAGTTCCCCAAAGACTTAGGGGTAAAAATTGTATTTGGTTATCTTTACTATTAACAGTTTGCTTTTTGAAATTTTTTCCTGGATATTGGGGCAGCCTGAAAATTATATTGGATAAACATCTTTTTCTTTAACTGCAGGTCTCTTTGTTAGTGCAAAAACCCCCACTTTTTTTTTCCAGTATAATTTCAGGTGGGTGTTCAATTTTCCCCCTTTTACACCGTGATGTTGATATATCCCCCTTGCACTTAAAAAAAATTCCCAGCAATTTGTATCAGCACAGGTTGTTTGTTCCCAAAAATACCGTGTATCATAGGGAAAAACATCACAGTTACGTGTTTTTTTAAATTTTGGCCCCCCAGCAGGGTTCATTGATGCCCCTCACTTAAATCTTAAAAACAGCAATTCAAATATTCCCCAAAGGTGAATTAAAAGGGCTGCAAAAAATCCGTTTATTTTATCAAAAAAAATAACAGTTACGTTTTTTTTGACTTTTGCACCCCCAGCCTTTTTCATTACGCAGCATTTTATTTAAATTTTAAAACAGAAATTTTATATTCCCCAAACAGGTGAAATTGAAAGGTGAAAAAAATTTCCCGTTTATTATATTCAAAACATAACAGTTACGTTTTTTTTAAAATTTTGCGCCCCCCAGCACTGTTCATTGACGCAGCATTTTCGAAAATTTTTAAAACAGAAATTTCTATATTCACCAAGGGGGAATTGAAAGGTGCAAAAATACCGTTTATTATATCAAAAATAACAGTTACGTGTTTTTTGATTTTGCCACCCAACACTTTTTCATTGACCAAATTTTACGAAAATTCTTAAACACCCAAATTCTTTATTCACCCCCAGGTGAATTTTGAAAGGTGAAAAATCCCTTTTAAATTATAAAAAAAACAAAACCCATTTTCGTTTTTTTTTGACTTTTGGGGCCCCCGCATTTTTTCATTGACGGCATTACGTAAATCTTAAAACAGCAATTCTATATTCCCACAGGTGAATTGAAAGGGGCAAAAAATTTCCTTTATTAAAACCCAAAACATAACGTTACGTGTTTTTTTTACTTTTGCGCACCCAGCATTTTCCCTTTGGGCCCCGCATCTAGGTTAAATTTTTAAAAAACAGCAATTTTATTCACCACAGGTGTTTTTTAAAAAGGTGAAAAAAAAAATTCCGTTTATTATATCAAAAACATAACAGTTACGTGTTTTTTTGACTTTTGGCACCAGCACTGTTTTTTGACGAAGCATTACGAAAATTTCTTAAAACAGCAATTTTTATATTCACCCGGGTTTAAAATTGGGAAAGGTGAAAAAAAAATCCCGTTTATTATATAAAAAATTAAACGTTACGTGTTTTGACTTTTGCGCCCCCAGCACTTTTTCATTGACGAAAGCATCTACGTAAATTTAAAACAGAAATTCTATATTCCCAAGGTAAATTTTGAAAGGTGAAAAAAAATCCCGTTTATTATATCAAAACATAACAGTTACGTGTTTTTTTACTTTTCCCAAACCCCACCCACTTTTCATTGACGCAGATCTACGAAAAAATTTTAAAAACAGGCAATTTATTTTCCCCCCACAGGTGAATTGAAAGGTGAAAAAAAATTCCCGTTTATTATTTCAAAACAAAAAGTTTGTTTTTTTTTGGGACTTTTGCGCACCCCCCACTGTTATTGCCCGCGATCTATTTAAAATTTTTAAAAACGGGCAATTCTATTTTCCCCAGGGTGAATTAAAAGGTGAAAAAAATACCGTTTATTATTTTCAAAACAAAAACGTTAGTTTTTTTTGGGGATTTTTTGCACCCCCAGCACTGTTCATTGACGCGGGCATCTACTTTAAATTTTAAAAACGCAATTTTATTCCCCACAGGTAAATTTGAAAGGTGAAAAATTTTCCCGTTTATTTTACCAAAAAATAAAGAAAAGTGTTTTTTGGACTTTTTGCCCGGCCAGTTTTGGTTGATGGGAAAACCTTGCATTTAAAATTTTGAATCCGCAATTTTTTTTTTGTTTTTGGGGATTTGAGTTTAGCTGTGTTTTGACGTCTTTAATAAGAGACTTTAAAAAAAACCTTTCCCTCCCTTCTCAAATTTTTATTTTTCGGGAACATGGGCGAAATGAGGTTTTTTGCGAAAAAGGGGGGGGAAAAAGCACATGGAGGTAGGGTAAAAAGGGGAAGGTGCCCCTTTTTTTTCCAGTCCCTGGCGAAAAACACCCCATGCCAGGGATGTCTTTTCGGGGACCGTAAGGTTTTTCAACCCCCCCCACGGGGTTTCGGGGCCCTTGAATCTAAGTAAACGAACATCGTCCCCAAATTCTGCCCTTCAGGGGTTTAAATTGCAACCTGTTTGGGCCAGTTTTTCCCCCTCGTCCTGCAGTCACGGCCACAAATGTCGTCTCAGCACCCATCAGCCCCCTTTTCCAAAAATTTGAAGAAACCCCAAATTTAAAACTCGTGTACCCACCACTTTTGGAAAATTTCCATTGTCTGAAGCCCTCTTTGGGGAAACAAAATGGGGTTTTGGGGTCAGAAGGCAGGGAAAAAAGGGATCAAGGGGAAATGTTTTTAGTTGCTTGACCCCCAAGTTACTGATGCCTCAAAAGGGGGTAAAGGGGAAGTGGGGTAAATTTCGGAAAAAAAACCCCGGGGGCGGTCGGCAACGCCTTGCATTTCCCTTTGCTTGAAGCCCGCGGGGTTTCTGGATGCAAAAAAGGGTCAGGACGACCAATTCCCCTTGGGGTTTTATGTTGATGATAAATGCGAAATTTTGCGGTTTTCCTTTTCCGGGGTTTTTTCCGCAGATTTGTTTTGCGAGCGTTTTCAATCAGGGACAAAGGGGGGAAAAGACGAGGGGGGGAGTGTCAAAAACCCGGGTCCCCCACAAAAAAGGGGGGAGAGGGGGGGGTTTCGCAGAAGTCCCCTGATATGTTTCCCGGGCCAGCCCGGTCGCGAAAAACCCCGTTTCCCCCTTTCTTTCTTTCCAAAAAGGTCCAGGACCTCCCCAAGCCTGGGCCTTCTTTGAGCAAGCCTCTGATTCACCCACCCAAATTTTCCATTTTTCCCGCCTTTGCCGTAAAAAAAACAGGGAAGGGAAAAAACCTTTTAAGGGGTTTTAACCCCCCATCAACATGTTATTTCACAGAAAGCAAATTGATGAGTTGTAAATGGGGGGGAATTTTTTTGGCCAAAAAAGGCCGCCCCGACCCCGGGCCCCCCAACCACGGGTCTCACCCTTTGTTTTGGGCCTCCTCCCCCTTTCCGCCACCCCCAAGCCCCCCCTCAGCTCCCCAAGTTTTTCAGAGTCATAAATCGGGGTTCAGCCTGCTTCAGCCCCCACGTGCCCGTTTTCCACCAGCCCCAAACCAGGGGACCCATCCTCCCCCTTCTCCTTCTGCCATTTTGATGACCGCACCCCGTAAGCGGCCAGTCTAGCACCAGCCTTCTGTTTCCGGTTTGGGAGCGAAAAAAACTTTTTAAACCCCAAACCATCCCAAAGCCAAAACCCTAAATGTGGGCATTCCCAAGGTTTTTGGCCTTGGAAATGTTCCCTTTTCCCGTCTGGGGGGACACAGAGGGTTTTTCCCCCCAAGTCATGGCCCTGCCTCCCCCCAAAAACCAGATCCCGGGGCAGGCATTTCTTTCCCCGGGAAAAGCCGCCCCTTGCCCGGGCCCAAAGCCAGTGTCATCAAAAATTTTCAAAGCGCGGTTGTCTGCATCTGTGCCCGGGGAAAGTCCATCTCCCCCCACCGACACATGGACTAGTAAGCACGGCCAAGGCCGCTATATCTCTGTGACGCTCACTTTGGGGGGGGGGGAGGGGGGGGGGGGGTGGGTCTTGGGGGGGTGCCCGGGGGCTCTCAGGCCGGCGCACGCCTTTTTCCCCAAAAAGCAGGGATGGTGCCCGGGCTCTTTCCCAAAAGGGCTCTGGTGGATCACGTGCCCAGAGACACCCCGGCCGTGTTGAAAATTAAAATTTCCTTGGAGGGGCCGTTCCCCCACACAGGTAAAGGGGCTGTGGACGGGTCCCAAGCAACGAGATCCGGGGCGCTGGCTGGGTGACAAAAA
This sequence comes from Phyllomedusa bahiana, assembly GCA_025379985.1. NCBI lineage: Eukaryota > Metazoa > Chordata > Amphibia > Anura > Hylidae > Phyllomedusa > Phyllomedusa bahiana. Next base: position 19,829 of record JAODAL010024999.1, read on the forward strand.
ACCTTGTGCCGGCAAGGTGCGGGGCCCATAAAAAGGCGAAATCTGCTGGCCGCCCCTTTAAAATCGGTAGGGTGGAGCCATCCCCTTTCCTGGCCATGTATGAACCCCTTTTTGTCCAAAAAATTTTTAAAAAGCTTTTCCCCGGGGTTTGGGCTTTCCCGCTGAAGAAGGTCGAGGGGCTGGGGTTCGCACTTCCCCCGTTTTACACCCCGCTTTGTCCCGCCGGGGTGCGTTTCAGCGTCAGTCGGGCCCCCCGTCAAAACCCTCTCAAAGTTGACGTGGCAACCAACCGGTGGTTTTTTGCTTTCCCGCGGGTTGTGGCAGCGCGCGTTTTTCCAAATTTGCAGTACGAAGTGGGCACATGGGGCCCGACAAGCGAGGTACGGGGCCTCGGGGTGTTGAAACCCACCGGGGAAAAGGAGGAAGGTGAAAGGCTTTTGCACCAAACCTTGCCAGTTTTGGAAAAAGCCACCAAAATGGTCAGTGCGGAAAGCCCTTGTCAGCTTTGGGATTGGGTTATCTTAGTTCTGGAACGATCGTTGGACATCCCGAAACAAAAAGGTCCCGCCAGCGGGCGGAGGAGGAGACGGACACAGTTTCGGGGCACGGGGCCTTTTTTCTCCCCTTTAAAACCCCAAAGGCCCCAAAAGTTTCACCAAAATTTTATCGGTCTTTTTTTTTTGGCATGGTTCGGGGGGCCAGGGGCTTAAATGCAAAAAGGGGGCGCATTTAGCTCTCTGGGTGCATCATCTCAAAGGGAAATCAGGGTGTGTTGAAGTGTGCCGGAGGCACGGGGGAGGGGGGAGGAGGAGGTATTCCTAGAATCGATGTTCCGAAGTCCCTGCCCTTTGGGAAAAAGGTTTTGGGGGAATTTTTAGGCGGAGGAGGAAAGTTTAGGAAAAATTGTTTGCTAGTGCCCCCCGACCCAAAAGGCTTTGGGGAAAACAAAGGGTCCATCTTCACATGAGTTTCGGTGCTCCCTTTTCCCCCCAACATGTCCTCCATTTAAAGGGCCCTCAAAATGAACAACAGTTACTGGGTGGCCCCCCCTCCTGGATCCCCGGTACAAAACAAAAAAACAGAAATTTCCCTTTCCCCCCACCCAAATAGAGAGTAAAATGCATGAAAAAGGAGGAAACCCTTTGGGGGTGATTGATCAACTGGAGACTTTTGTTGCGTCTGCTTCACGCTCCCCCCAAAGTCACGGTTTGGGAAAAACATCGCGAAAGTGACAGCAGTTGGTGCCCCCGTAGGCGTTTGCGGCAGAAACAAGGCCCAAAGGTGGCAGAAGCCTAAAGGGTGACCTCTGGCCCAAACTTTTTTTTACCCCCCCCAAGCATGCAATTTCAGGGCACCATCCCAAAACCCCAGAGATAGCTTAAAATTTATGGTGCAGACTATCGGTTCAACACCAATGTTTTTGCATTTTGTTTCCCGGGCCCCAAAAGATTCTTTGGGGATCCCAAAAAGGCTAATGGCCCCAGCTGGCTCGTCCGCCTTTGAGGTGTTGTCCCCGCCCAGGCCGCGTCATATCTGTGGGAAACCCTTTAGCACGCTGGAGGATTTATTACAAAACAAACCCCAAAACCGGGTTTTTACCGGGGTAAAAGTGGACGTTTTAAATTTTTTCAAGATGAATCAGGAAAGGATTCTGATGATGTTGTGGGCCCCCAAATTTCCGAGGTCACGATTAGTTTTCAGTCTATTTTACATTCCCTTTTTTAAAAAGAAATGGTCCTCTTGAAAAAATTTTTTTTAAAATGTATTTCTTACTGCAATTTTTATTCTCTTTTCCCCAACCCGTTTATTTTGCTGGTTTTGTGGGGAAAATGTAAAAAAACAGCAAGGTTTCATGGAAAAACCCCCGTATTTCCCCTTTTTCACTTTATTTAAGAAGTTTTCGCATTTTCCCAAAGGTTTTTAGGTCCCTGTTGCTGTGGATAAAAGCCCCAAAAAATCAAGGTTTTTGGAACAGAAAAAAGTGACCTTTTTTAAAATGGCATTTCTCCCTCAATTTTTAATAGTGGCTGAGAAGTTATATTTATTTAATTTTTTTGGGGTTTATGTATTTTGTGAGATACAGCAATAATTTATGGTCCTTTGTAACAGGGGAAAGTGGTTCTAAGTGGCAAATTTTTCCCCCCACAATTTTTAACAGTGGCTGAGAAGTCATTTTTATAATTTTTTGGGTCTTTCTGCTTTAAATGAAACAATAAAAAACAGGGGCCTATTATAAAAAAATGTTGTTTCTAACAGACCCTTTTTTTCTTCCAAAAATTTACCAAAGTGGAAAGGGTCATGCTTTGAATTTTTGGGGGGATTTTTTCTGTGACATGCAGCTATACTACAGGTTCCCATTCTAAAATTTTTTGGGTTTTTAACAGACCCCTTTGTTCTTCACAAAATTGGGCCCAAAGGGGGCTAAGGGTCATGCTTTAAATTTTTTTGGGGACATTTTGCTGTGACATGCAGCTAACTAAAAGGTTTCCCATTCTAAAAAAAGTTTTTTTCTAAAGAAATTTGTTCTTCACAATTTTACCCCCAAGTTTGGTCAAGGGGTCATGCTTTGAATTTTTTGGGGGGGGCATTTTTTCTGTGAAAAAGCAGCTATAATAAGGGGGCCCATTTAAAAAATGTTGGTTTTTTAACAAAACATTTGTTCTTCACAATTTTTCAAGGGTGGGTTTAAGGGTGGGTGGGCCCCGTTTAGGGAAAAAGGGGAAAAGGTAGGGCATGTTAATGGACCCAATTTTTGCAAAATGACTTGTTTTTGCAAGATCTTTAACATAGCTATCAAACCTGTATTGAGACAACCCAAATTTTAAAACAATGGGGGAAAAAAAAAAAACAAAAACATGGTGGGATTCCAAATTTTATTTTTTAAAAAAGTGTTTTTAAAAATTAAAGTACTAAAAAAATTGCATTTACAAAATAGTGTTAAAAAAAAAATTCCCCTGAATTGTACAAGGGAGGTACAGGGAAAAATTTACCCGGGTGTAGGTTTTTTCAGAGGACATGGGGGTATGGGCACGGACCCGAGAACAAAGTTTCCAGAGACCTTTTCCTCCCGCACGTTGAGTAAAATTTAGGGGGAAAAAAATGCCCAAAATTTAAAGGGGACCTGGGTGTAACAGGAGCCGGTTTTTCCCAAACCCGTATTTCCAAGTGAAGCTTTTGGTTTCCCCACTCATACGGAGGGGAAAGCGTACCCAGGGATTTACTGTGTTTCAGAGGGGAAAGGGTGGAGTTCTCACCAAATTCGTTCCGCACTCTGCTTTTGCAAAGGCCCGTTTTTTGTTTTGCATCATCCGGGGATTTTAACCTGCGTGTTAATGAAAGCGGGGGCACCCGGGCCCGGGCTTTCATCGAACCCCCTAAACCGGCCCTGGGTCTGCTGGGTCCAAAGGCAAAAAATAGTCAATGTCCCGTGAAATAAAATGGTGGTTTTAAAGACTCCTTTTTTCCCGGGAATTTTTTAAAAGTGGGGGGCATGCAGGTTTGGGGTCTTTCTGTGGCCCCGGACAGGTATAGTCAATGTCCTTTCAAACTAAATTTTGGGTTTTTGAAAAACTCCCTTTTTTCCGGGGCCCTTTTTTAAATTGGGGGGGATCATGGAAAGGGTTTTGGGGGTCATGCTGTTGGGCCCCGGACAGGGAAAAGTCAATGTCCGTTCAAAATAAAAGGGGGGTTGAAAGGGTCCTTTTTCCGGCACTTTTTAAATTTTGGGGGTCATGGGTTTGGGGCTAGCTGTGGCCAGGACAGGGAAGGGCAAAGGGCCATTTTAAATTTAAAAAGGGGGTTGAAAAACTCCTTTTTCCCGGGAACCCTTTTTAAAAAGTGGGGGTCATGCAGGTTTGGGGCTATTTTGGGGGCCCCCGGACAGGTTTTTGTAAAAGTTTCCCCCTGAAACTAAAATGGGGGTTTAAAGACTCCTTTTTCCCGGGACTTTTTTAAAAATGGGGGTTTATGCAGGTTTGGGGGGTTTATGCTGTGGCCCAGGGAAAAGGTATGTCAATGTCCAGTGAAAATAAAAAGGTGGTTGAAAAACTCCCTTTTTCCGGCATTTTTAAAAAGTGGGGGTCATGCAGGTTTTGGGGCTTGCTTTGGGTTTCCCGGACAGGGATTTTTCAATGTCCAGTTCCCAAAGTAACTTTATGGTTCAAATCATATGCCCTTTTGGACTTTTTAATTTTTTGGGTGATGGGTTTAAGGGGCAGGGGTGTTTGGGACAAGACAGGGATAGTAAATGGTCTTTATTTTTTTTTTGTGACTTTTTTTAAAATAAAAGGGGGTTGCCTTAGATGTAGCACGTATCCATTTGGGCTGTTGTTGGGTGTTAATTTTTGCTTCCCCCAGCCTTGTTTGGGTGTAAAAAAAGAAGGTATTTTTGCCCCCCCAAGACTTAATGGTCATTGCGCTTTCGATGTCCTATCGAAAAACCCTTACGAAGCGGGGGGCCCATATCCGGGTATCGTTCCGATCTCGATAGCCAACGCAATGGGGCCCAACCTAATTTATCAAAAACAGCAAAAAGCTGAAATTAAAGAAAACCAAAGTTATACGTGATGACCAAAAAAAAAATTCCCCCCTTTTTTAACCCCAAAAAAAATGGGTTTAAAAAAATCTACAAAAAGCTGGAAAGAACCCCCCCCCCCCCCCCCCATTGGCCCCCCCCAAAAAAAAAAAAAAAAAAAAATTTGAAAAGGGACATGTTGGAAATGAGAATGTTTTTGTCTACTCATGGATCAAAGTGCTTTTCCCCCCCCGCTTATTTTAAAAATTCAACGCTTTTTCAAAGCAAATTTTGGGAATAAAAAAAAATACTGTTTAAATTTTGAGGACTGGATACTTCAGCAGACTCACCTATAACCTCTACTGTATGTCAGAAGACTTAAGGGGTACTTTTGTTTCAAAATACATCGGAAAAGAGGACGCAATTTGGAAAACTAAACAACACCCAGGTCCCCTTTTAAAAAAGAAATTTAAGGGGACCCGGTAGGGAAAAAAAAAAAAAAAACAATGGCAAAAAGAAAAGCAAAAAGCAGACTTTTTGACTTTTCCCCTTAATTAATTATCCAGTTTTTTTCTTGACAGAGGCGAAAATCTCTGGTTTATCCAAGGGATTGGGTTTTGTTCCCACAAAAAATTTTGATTTATTTTTCTTTCTATTTTTGGGTGTTTAAAAAATTTGGGAATTTGTCTAACGTTAAAAAAACATTTTGTAGGCATGGAATTGAATAACGCAGGGTCTATAACCAGTGACAGTTATTGTGAGCCAGAAACAAGTGTAGATCATAATACGTATTTTTTTTGAAGATATTTGTAATATTGTCAGGTTGTGGAGCTTACAAAGTGAAACTTCACATACGACCGGTCTTCCATGCCCAGGGTATACAAAAGGGAACAGCGATTTTTTCCCCATACAATCGCGTCCTGGCAGTCTAGACCTTTGTCAGGAAATTGTAGAGAGGGAATTATTGACCCTTCAAAAAAGAGTCAATAATCATCCGCATAAATCTAATCTATCTAAACAAGAACAAACAGCTTTGGTAGAATTACAAAAGAATGCAGACTTGTTGGTCCGCCCTGCTGATAAGGGGGGTGCTCTGGTGGTATTAGATGTAGGATTATACCGCAAATCAAATTTGTCTATATTACAAGATGTTAATAGGAGAACTCAAAAATACATTGCTCTATTGAAAATAGATATCCTACTATTGAGAAGGAAACATGTGATAGACTTGCTCAGAGAGGATATCCGCATTGGAGTCTGGATAGAGCCCGAAAGAGAGTTGCGCCTCTTTCTCGGGGGAAACTTTAACAAATTTGAAAAAATCAGAAACATTGCCCAATAAAATTGTTTTTTCTACGAAGTATAGTCCCCAATTCAAAGAAATTGTCACCATCATTAAAAGGAATTTACCTATCTTGTCGTCACAAAGCAACATGAGGGATTTGTTGGAAAGGAATCAGATAAAGTTTGTTTCCAAAAGAGGCACTACTTTAGGTGCGTTAGTTTCTCCAAGCTTATATCAATCTGAATCTGTAACTGATGTTTTCGTGTTGGCTCTCACAGAAAGGCTCTTACAAATGTGGTCATTCAACTTGTACTGCATGTAGACATATGAAGATTACAAAAACCTTTACTTCTATGGCGACCGGTAATACTTTCGATATTGCATCATATATAATCTGTAACACAAGATTTACAGTATATTTAATCACTTGTACATATTGTAATCTTCAGTATGTCGGCAGTAAAACAATGGCTCTAAAGGTGAGAATTCGCCGTCATCTTTCTGACATTAAGAGACCTTTAACACTAGGTATGTCTATGGCTTCAAAGCACTTTATTGAGAAACATGATCGGGATGTGTCAGGCTTTAGTTTTTCTGGGATAGATAGAGTATTTATGCCAATAAGAGGTGGTGACCATCGGAAAAAACTCTTAAACAGAGAAACTTGGTGGATTTATCAATTAGGTACATGTATTCCAGATGGTATCAACAAGAGACACGATATTATGTACCATTATTCATATGATTGGTAACACAGCAGTTGTTTTATACATATATAGTTTTTAACTAAGTTACTATAACTCTTGCATATGTTGTAGGTTTATCCGTAGGGAACTCAGGGGTTAAAATTTCTTTTCCCCGGTGTGATCACATGACCGGATGCCTCTATATAAAGGTGGATTTAGTATTTTTCTAGTTATGCTATGAATAAGGAGTCTTTTCTCTGAAACGTGTTAGCGGTTTTCGCTGTGTGGTGTATCATATGTACGCTTTTAACATGAATATGAAATAAACTACAAGATTTTAACCTTACCTGGATTGGAGCTGGATATCTTTACGTTTTTGGATTCATTACGGGACTGCTTTGGACCTATCTGCGCTGCTTCCAGGGGGTGGAGCACTTCTACGGTGAGCTGTGTCGTACCTTTTATATCTTGGTAGGTTAAACAATGGTGGACTAAGTAGAAAGAATGCAGTTGTGGAAAAAGTGCAGCAAATCAAACAACACAAAGCAAGCATTATTTTGTGTACTCATTAAACTCTTAATGGTAAGATATGAGGCTACAGTTAGGCCTGTCTGGGGTAACAATGCACGAAAATACTCCTGGTACTACTGTATGGTGGGTTTAATCAAAAGTTGTGAAACTATTTTTACTTAACACATGATATTTCTTTGATTCACAGTGCATGACTGTAAAATTAACGAGCCTTTGGGGCCAAATGTTTAATTCTGTGTGTTTGATTACTCTGTTTATACATATGTGTTATGTGTCATGTCTGATGTTTATCATCGATTTAGATTTGGTTTCAGTGGACAAGGTGCAGTGGTAATTTAGCATGTTCAATCCTAACTGGTCGTTTTTGAAGCTATTCCAAACAGACATGCCAATGAGGAAAGATGTTAGAAGGTAGAATAGGAGGTAAACTATCCATCAACAGGACCTATAGGTAGCTAAACACATGGTATACGACAATGATAAAAATTATCGTATTTTTCGGACTATAAGATACACCTAGGTTTTAGAGGAGGAAAACAGGGGGAAAAAAATTAAGCAAAAAACGTGGGCTGAACTGTAGTTTTTATTGGTACCATTTTGGAACAGATACAACTTTTTGATCACTTTTTATTACAATTTATTGGGGATATGAAGTTACCACAAAAAATAGAAACTTTTGGCATTTTGGAATGTTTTTTCTTCTACGGTGTACAGCATACAAGATAAATGATGTAATATTTTAATATATTGGATTGTTACGGACACGACTCCTCTTTTATTTAATGTATTTATTAACGATATAGTGGAAGGGATCAATAGCACGGTTTCTATTTTTGCAGATGACACCAAGCTATGCAGGGTAGTGCAATCAATGGAAGATGCTCAGAAGTTGCAAGCAGACCTGGACACACTGAGTGCTTGGGCATCCACTTGGCAAATGAGGTTCAATGTGGATAAATGTAAGGTTCTGCATCTGGGTAGAAATAATCTACAGGCATTATATGTCCTGGGGGAGAAAAACTTGGAGAATCGCTTGTTGAGAAAGATCTGGACGTTCTTGTAGATCATAGACTATAGAACAGCATGCAATGTCAATCAGCTGCCTCTAAGGCAAGTAAAATATTGGCGTGTATTAAAAGAGGCATGGATGTAATTCTACCACTGTATAAAGCATAGAGATGTAATGGAGCTAGAGAGAGTGCAAAGACGAGCAACCAAAGTTATAAGGGGAATGGAACATCTTAGTTATGAGGAGAGTTAGTAGAATTGAACTTATTTAGTCTTGAGAAAATACGGCTTCGGGGGGACATGATTAATTTATATAAATATATAAATGGTCCCTACAAAAAGTATTGGGAAAACTTATTTCAAGTGAAGCCCCCTAAAAGACAAGGGGGCATTCCCTTCGGCTAGAGAATAAAGGATTCAATCTCCAGAGGAGAAGGGCGTTCTTCACTGTAAGAACTGTGAATCTATGGAATAGCCTGCCTGAGGAGCTAGTCACAGCAGGAACCATAGAGAGTTTCAAGAAAGGCTTAGATAACTACCTGAAACTAAAGAATATTAATGCATACGTAGCTATGTCAAATTCTGGATCCCGGCTGGTGAGGGTTCTGTGGTCAGAGATGGGGTCTCCACTGAACCAAAAAGGTTCCTGCCTTTTGGGTTTCAGGGCATTCACCAGTGGGGAGGCTGGACTTAAAATCCTTGTCTCCCTCCCTTCAACCACATTTTATCACCCTTGGTTGAACTTGATGGACACATGTCTTTTTTCAACCGTACTAACTATGTAACTATAATGATACCAATTATGTGTAACTTTATTTGTAAAATGGGGAAAGGCAGGTGATTCAAACTTTCAATATTTACTTTTTCTTAATTTATTTTTTTACTTTAACACTTAGTCCCCTGGGGTACTTGACCACTAAGGGGCCATATCCTCTGTCCTATATACAGCAGTACTAGCCATAGGTAAGGTGTAATAGGTTTACATACATGGCAGCTGCAGAAACCTGCATGAGGCTTCAGCTGCCATGGTAATCGATTGCCCCCTTGCAATTACATTGTGGAGGCTTATCGGAGGGAAGAGCAGTGTGCGGCACCACTCCTCATTCACCTAGACACCATGGCCGCAGCATGTAAACTGTTAACAGCAGGGATGGTGCTGGCTCCATCCCTGCTGTTAGCGGCGGCTACTGGCTGTACTGTTCAGCTGCATGCTGCCGCTGTGCAGTGTTATCTCAGACTGGCAGGAGCCTGGAGAGGAGCAATGCTATGTGAAGTAAGTGGCATGGTTTAACCCCTTATACTCCGCCGATGGCTTCCTGCAGCATTGCTTCTCTCCAGCTTCCTGCTAGCCTGAGATAGTGAATTTGGACTATAAGACACACACCTATTTTCCTATTGGTGAAGAAACCCAGCCTCTCCTCCTATATCAAATGCAATAATTTTCAGTTTTAGGGACCCACAGAACTAGAAATCAATCCAAATTATGAATCTTTCATATACATATGTGGCATCTCTGGGTAGGTAAATGTATGCTTGGGAATGTTATGCTTTTATAAACTAGAGTATTATGGTACTATTGGCAGCACTTGTGACTTTGGATGATCTACACTTTATATTCTGTCTTTGACATCCAGAATGATCCTACCCTATAGGTAGCGTATATATCTTCCCCAGGACCTTTTTTAGCCAATCAGTATTTTTCTCTGTAAATCAATTCATCCTTTGATTGCAACACAACCTTTCAGCAGGTTGTGAATGAGCAGGTGAAAAAAAACTAATATTCAGTGGTAGCTTTGCCAACGTCAGCATCCTTTCTGGTTTTATCTCAACATGTTGAGAAGGTACAGATGATCTTCACCAGAATAAGATTTCCTTAATAGTATAAAGGGCAGGGGAGAATGGCTGGAACTGATTTAATGAAGGATGTAGTGTGTGCCAGAGTATACTCGCCGCTGGTAATGCAAGTCAATGGGCCGGCGAAGTGCCGGCACCCCGCCCCCGGCCACACGGCGTAACTGCGGGGCGTAATTACGTCCCGCAGTTAAGCCATGTGAACATAGCCTAAGGGTGGATTCACATAAAAGCTGCAGGCCTGCAGTGGTTATTCATTTAATTTTTCTGGGCTAAAGCCACTATATAAATCTGAAAGTAATTGGAAATACAGAGGAATGACTTATTCTTCTCCTTTAGCTAGATCCAGTTCTTGATTTTGGCTCAAAGCTTGCATCTCAAACTGTAGTTTTTTTTTCACTTTCAAGTGAAATTAACCTTCTTCATATAAACAGTTTTTCAATGGTTTCTTTTCATTTTTTAAACAAAGTGCATTACATTTGTAACATGCCTTTCTGTTTTTTTTTGTTTCTTAAAGGGGATTTATCACTTCATCAGTTCATGTGTTTCATTGTACTTTCAGTTTCTCAGCTAATCAAATCCAGGGGAGTTTCTTCCCCTCCCAGCTGGATGTTTCTTAACTGAAGGGGGATGACATCATCCCCCCTTCACTGTTCATGCTCGCTCCCAAGTCAGTGTGCTCTCCACCTCCGTCTCTGTCTGAGTCCACATGTCACTGTGTCGTTCCTCTCCCTATGTAGTTTTATTTAGTAAGAGCTGTGTACATACCACAGCCCTGCATTCGGTCTAGACAGTCTTCTATGAACTCAGAGCACTGATCTCTTCTCCTCTAACAGCTGGAGGTTTTTTACAGTTGAATGCAGTCTTCTATGAACTCAACCAGAGCAGCACAGATCTTAGGCACCGAGCACAATTCTGCTGTTTTCTGATTGTAAAAGCAGCTGCAGTGTTACTGTGGAGCTGCTGGCTGTGCAGAGTGAAATGTTGCCGGCCCCTTATTCTGAGTGAGAGAGGCAGGAATGCACGCTCCCGTGAATACGACCGGGAGCCAGACAGAACATGAATTAGTAGAGCCGTCAGCCAATGAAATGAAAGGAGGTGGAATCCGATGGCACTGGGGAACAGTGTTTACAGAAAACGAAGATAAGGGAGACAGTGAATACAAGACAGCTTTGCAAATGACATCCAATTGCAAAGTTGCTTGTTTTCACTGTCCCTTTATTCTGAAGACCATTTAATGAAATGATAAAACCCCTTTAAGCCCTACAAAAAAGTATGTGGTAAAAACTCCAGAAAAAAGCCATATGCAAAGCATGCTATTCTTTGAAAACAATGCCACTGACAAAAAATGCTAAATGAAATCCCCCAAAATATCACAGACAAAATTGCATTGTTTGTAATGTGTTTCTATTTTACTACAGCATTTCATGTAACATCTAGTAGTAGTGTTTGTGAATGATGCAATGCATGAAAAAAAAAAGTGTGTGTGTTTGTGTGGGGTATATGTGCTTGAAACCACCCTAGCAAATGCTTTTAGGAAGGGTTAAACACTGTCTTAGACTAATACTGAGCAGTATAAAGCATGGAACTAGGGAACAATACAGATTAAAGTGTCCAAATTCCAGAGGGAATTATATTAAATACAAAGTTGTGATGTTATGCTTTTTTAACCTTTTCTCTTTCCTTATCCACAACTGTGACAGTTGTAAATAACATAATAGCCTGATAAAGACCTAATAGTATTAGTATTTAGTATAATAGTACTATTTAGTATGTTTTTTGTAATGGCATGGCAGCAAAATAATATACTAGTTTGGTAGGCATGTACAGGAACAAAGCAGAAGATAAAAAGAATAAAATTGCAATATGAAATTTCAGCACAATAAGAGAATATAATGTGGGTAGTGTAAGGCACAAAAGAGAGGCATATTCTGAAGTGTATATGATCTTATGATTTAGGAATATAGAGGCAGATTTAATAAGTCTGTCATAGAGCTAGACAGAAAAAAGTAGACTACACACTTATTTAGAAATTTGTGGTAGTTTACAACTTTTCTTACTTTTTTAGATACTTTAACAGATGCTAAGCGTCTCTAAAATACAGTATAATTTGTTGTACACAATGTGAACACACTTATTACTGTTAATTATTATTATGAGCTTGATACTGTTTAATGAAAAAACATTTTGTCATAAAATTGGCGTTCTACTAACAGCCATTCAGTGATGTGATGCACTAAGGAAATGTTGTATGAAGATACTGTATGGGCAATATAGCAAGGTGGAAGTGGGTTGCACAATGCAAGTAGGTAGCTCTGGCAGGAGATCACAGCTTTCGGGCGGGGGTCTGTTTGATTTCTATGTTCCACAGATAACACGGTCAAGGAGCATTTTGTAAATCAATTGGTGTTGGTGAATATTTAACCCCTAGCCAACTCGTGCTTTCTCTCATCCTCCTCCCTTTATTCTGTCCTCACCTCCCTTACTTTTAATCGCAATATAAACTGGACTCAACGTGACATTAAATCCACACAGCTGGAAGCAACTCACAGCCTTGTAATTATACCAAGCATGAAAGGCGGAATAAACTTTCTGGCACAAGAAAAATACAACATACGTGAAAACAGCTTGCACTGAATAGGATGCTTTTCCAGGAGAAGAGCAGTTCAAGACGACTCATTTACTGGTAACAAGCTTAAAACAGGATCTCAACAGCTGGTTATTTTGTCAGACAGATACAGCCCACAGAAGAACATACAAGAATATGACTTCAGTTGGGGTACAGATGATGGGCTACTTCATGGCAGTTTTGGGTCTTCTTGGCACTGTCATTGCTACTTTGCTGCCTGACTGGAAGGTTAGTTCCTATGTTGGTGCCAGCATTGTGACTGCTGTTGGTTTTAGTAAAGGGCTTTGGATGGAATGTGCTATTTTTAGCACAGGTATCACCCAATGTGATATATATAATTCTATGCTGGGATTGCCACAAGAAACTCAAGCTGCCCAAGCCCTCATGATCACATCTTGTGTACTGTCTTCACTTGCCACCTTGTTTACAGTTTTTGGCATGAAATGTACTATTTTTAACCAAGACAGCCCTGGTAAAGATAAGCTGGCAGTGACTGGCGGAGTTGTCTTCATTCTAGGTGGTCTTATTTGTCTGGTGCCCATATGCTGGAACTTGCATGCGATCCTTAAAGACTTTTACAACCCATTGCTTCCTGATGCCCAGAGGTATGAGCTTGGCTCTGCCCTCTATCTTGGCATTGTTGCTTCAATATTTTCTGTACTGGGTGGTTCAATTCTCTGTGCCTCTTGCCCGCCCAAGGAACCTGACCAACATTTTTACAGCAGATATCAGACTAAATCTCTAATGGCAGAAAAAGGACAAAAGGCTGCCAGCATAGCACAGACCTCTAAGAAAGAGACAAGTGGGTACAGTCTCACAGGCTATGTATAAGTGAATTAAATTAAGATAAGTTCTAGTGCTTTACATTGGTAATGTTGTTATTTTAATGTATTTTGCTACATGGACTATGCAAAAGGACTGGTGTATCTTTACAAATGACAAGAGAACAAATAAGTAAAGGAGTAATATATTTATGAAATAGAGTACAACCGAGGATTGTGCCTATTGAAAATTGACTTGACTATATATTGTAATAGGCATGGATTATGTGCTGTGCAGTGATATCATTTCTGTTGGCTAAATTAAATTGGCTACCATCGAGCATGTAATGATATAACCTATTGAGATACTTTTAAAATAATCTGACAGAGCAATATATACACTCGATTTATTTTCTTCATATAATGTTTACCGGTTTAAAGCAAAATGAAATAAAACTGCAGATTTTTTTTTTATATATTTAAGAAAATATAATGATTCATTTTCCAATCATTGACTGTCAGTGCTAAAATAATAATCTTTATTTATATAGCACCAACATGTTTCATAGCACTTTACAATACAAAAGATACATGTACAGATGAAACTAGGAATTATATAGTAATCTAATAATTCAAATGAGAGGTTTGACGGCGCTACGCACAAGAGCTTACAATCTGTCAGCTAGTTTTAATAGCAAATGTGGTGTGTTTAGAGCAAATGAGGAATACAACATTTCCTAACTCGCAAGAGGCAGAATGAAAGGTATATCATCAATTTTGTTTATATCTATAATCAATCTCTCCAGGTCTCTTATACTGTAATCACTTGTCACATATCAACACAAAGTTCCTTAGGTTAAACGTTTTGAACACTCTATGTTGCAATCATATGTGTTAGTCTATTTACTAGCCATTAAATATGATTTGATTTAAAAGAGCAGGAAGTCGCCTATATGATTTATTTTGTACATAACCCCTTATTGCCAAAAATTATGACTTTGTTAATATTTTAATTTAATCAATGAAAGATTATAAAACCAATATGTTTTTATTAAGTTTAAAAGCTTGTGAGTGTTTTATATGTCCTATCCATCATGAGACAGTATTAAAATGATTTTTAAAAGGGATGATATGGCTCTGCTTTTTTATGTAATACGTATACTAACTATGCCAATAAATACAGCAAATAATTCAATATGAAATGCAAATTGAGTTCATATGTGTCTCTTGGCATAAGAGGGGGAATTTATTAATGCTTGTACACAAGCCTCATTTGCGAGAACTTGAGACCTTTCAGTGCTTTTATGCTGCTTCTGTGACCCAACACATTTCTGATGATTTACACTAACACACTTCTGCTGATATCCATGCCAGCTCAAACCTGGCATGAATATCAGGCACATGGACTGCTAAAAAGTGCACAATTTCAACAGTAGTTTTAATTTGTAATTTTATATGTGAATAATTAGCAATAATAGAATTGTACATGTGCATTAAATTACCGCTTGTTCCTATGTACCTAAAAACAAAACAAATAAAACTGATACTAATCAATGAGATGACCATAGGTACAAACTAAGCTGTTTGCATCACATTCGGACATTCTGTTTCAAATGATTAGCTTAACACATTCCCCAGACACGTTACTGTTTGCCTGTGAAACATACAATACAGTATAATTTTTCCTTGCATGGATTTGCATTTAAAGTATATGCTATGCTTCTATATATACCTGTAAAACCCATACAAAAAGGATACTCTTTTAGCATATGTCTAACACTGTTAGGCATGGTTCACATCTGGGTCAGAGGTTCTGTTCAAAACCTCTGTTGCAGATGTGGAGATGGACCTGTTTCACAAAAGGCACCAATGGTGCCCGGCGACGCCATTGACTACAATGTGGGGGCTGCCACAGCGTTTGTCATTTTCTGTCATTCTTGACGAAATTTGCATTGTTGGTGCTGACAACTGAGATCAACAGAGAGAGACTGAGGAATCTACCTCATACTGCAGAAGAGCAACAGCAGGCAGTTCGTAGACACCCCAACCCGTTCATAGACATGGTTGTCAAAAAGGGCAACAAGTTTGGTGTCAGAGAGCAGAGAGAAAAATACATAGTAAGTTACAATACATAACATTAACTTGCACTGGTGGGACAGCATCCTAGATCCAAGGCCAAAAGGTGCAGTTGCTTTAGGTGAGCGGTAGTCACAGCGTTTTCAGGGGTAGAAGTGGGTAAAAGTCACACATAACCTGATTCCCATCATGTGTCCAATGAGGATTTCTTTCCCCCATCGGGGAAAAAAAATGGGATAGCGGCATCTACTGTCAGTTCAATGTAAGTATTGAACTTACATTGTATTTTCAAACAAGAGGAAGCAGCTGTGTGTCTATTTATAATCAAGATCTGCATGGAGACAGAGTAAGAAAACCCGTGAAGTGGTAAAATTATAGCCTGGAGTGATATATTCTGGCCTAGGCTATTTTACACCCCCGAGAATTTATCCCCCAATGTATACTGTGGGCTGGGTCAGACTATAAGCAGGGTATACTGTGGCCTGGGCCAGACTATACTCAGGTTCCATGTTAGATGGATATATTCTGGCCTGGAGGGGTATAGTTTGACCTTAGCTATTTTAGATTCCGTAGTATAGTTTGACCTAGGGCAGTTAGTCTCTGGCCTGGGTCAAACAATGCCCGGACTTAATCTGGGAAGGAGTTAATCTGGCCTGCTACACTGAAATAATGCGGGAGGAGTCTCCAAGCTCTGCTCCCATACACCACCAGGCTGGAACCAACTGGGTTTGGTCCAGTCCTATCTTGGCGATTCCTGGCATAGCCAGGTGAGAGGACAGATGCCTCTGGTACATTGCGTATGGGGAAACTACACAGCATTGCACAAATTACGACTCCCTGAATCCATCCAGTCCACAATGAGGGGACAATTATATTGCTACTTCAAAGAGGAAGTGAATACTGTCTACAATCAAGAGAGATAAAGCTGCACAAGGGCTCTCTTGTTATACTTACTTTTATATGCACCTCAGACGAGAGCCCATGCCACGCGACTTCCACATCACGAACATTGTCCGTCCTACCCCCTGCGATAGAGAACGATCGTGCAAAGTAACTGTGAGTATTTAAATCTATTTCCCACAGGGAGCCAACCCCTGAAGGTACCTTCTTCGCTAAAGCATTGCTTGGACTGGATCTTTCCTTAAAGAAATCTCTTGTACAGTACAAAGAGTCATCGATACTCAGTTGACATCAGAAATGTGTAAAATCTCCATAGGAAACAATGGTGGAGCGTATTTGTGTTTATGTCTCTAAATAAAAATTCACACTTTGTGGCGCACATTTTGACGTGTTTGCACAATGAAAATACTCTCTCTTTTATATTTATATATATATATATATATATATATATTTTTAATATATATAATAAAAAAAATTTAATGAGTAGGAGGGTGCAAATTTAAATTCTAACGAAGTGGAATTAGTTTGGAATTTCGGAAAAAACTCGGTTCTGAAAGGGAAAAGTCGAATTTTGGGGGTTATTCGGGAACGAAAATGTGCTTTTGTTTGGGGTAAAGGGGGCCCCGAGAAACATGGCGCTACATGGGGCAAAGCACGGGGGAAAGGAAAAAAGGGGCTTAGCCTGCATGCCCATTTTTAAAATAAAGAAAATTCGGGAAAACCGGGGGGATTCTGTGACGTCAGGGGCACTATAAAAGTCCGGGCGCAAAACGCTGGGAGTCATCCCGTCCCCCATTTTCTGACCCGGGAAAGGTGCTCCCCCGCGGCTGATTTTTTTAATGAAGAACGGGAATTTTTATACAGCAATTTTTTGTGGGGTGTCTCAGCTTGTCTCAGAGGACTGCCCCTTAACGTTCTATTTTTTTTTTTTTTGGGGGTTTGGATCTGAAATCCAGTGTTGCGTCCATGCGCTGCATATACATTTAAAATCCTATCTGCTCCCCGAAAATTGAAAAATCCAAGGGGGGTCTAACCATTTTGTTTTTAAATTTATTTAAAAAAAACAGGTTTTTTACAATACAAATTTCCCTTCATTTTTGGCTGCCCCAATTTTTTTGGCGCAATTTACATCCAGGGGTTAAATTTAAATGTTGTTTTTCAACTGTAGTGACTCCAAGAAACCGTCATTTTTAACGGGGAAAAAAATATACATTTTTTCCCGTACATAATTCCCCAAGCAAGGTTAATTTACAATTTTTTTTTTGTTTTTTTTTGGGAAAAAAAAACCGCCATTTTAAAAACGCTAAAAAAAGTACTTTTTTTGGTTTGGGTCAAAAATTTTTTGGCGCAATTTACATCCCGGGGTTTTAAATTTTTGCGTTGTTTTTTTTACTGTGGTGATCCCAAGAAACCTTATTTTTAAAGCCAAAATTTTAACATTTTTTCCCGTAGCATAAATTTCCAACAAAGCGAAGGTTAAATTTCAATTTTTTTCTCTTGGGTTTTGTAGGGGTAAAAAACACGCCCCTTGTAACACCCCACAAAGGGTACTTTTTGTGGGGGCTCAATTGTTTGGCGCAATTTTAAACCAGGGGGTTTAAAATTTAAAAGGGTTTTTTTTCAGTGGGGGTAATTTCCCCGAAAACCTTCTTTTTAACCCAAAAAAAATTTTACTTTTTTCCTGTTGCAAAAATTCAAAAAGCAAGGTTTAAATTAAAAATTTTTTTCTTTTTGTGTGGCGTAAAAAAAAACCCCCATTGTAACAACGCTTCAAAAACTTTCAGTTTTGGGGGTGGCTCAATTGTTTTTGGGACAAAGTACTTTCCCGGGGTTAATTAAGCGGTTTTTTTTTCAGTGTGGTGATCCCAAAAACCGTCCAAATTTTTAAAGCCAAAAAAATAAACATTTTTTCTGTAGATAATTCACAAACGAAGGTTAATTTTTCAATTTTTTCTCTTGTTGGTAAACGTAAAAAATTTCGCCTTGTAACACCTAAAAAAGCTATATTTGTGGCGGGTCAATTGTTTTGGGGCAATTTTCATCCAGGGGGTTTTTTAAAGGGGTTGTTTTTTAGCTGTGGTGACCCCAAAAAAACCGTCAAATTTTTAATGCCCCAAAAAATATAAATTTTTTTCCCGTGCCCAAAATTTAAAAAGCAAAGGGGTTTAAATTTCAAAATTTTTTCTCTTGTTTTTTGTGGGGTAAAAGCACCCAAAATTTTAACCGCAAAAAAAAAAGTATTTTTTTGGGGTTTTTCTCAAAATTCCCTTTTTTGCAAAAAACAACCCGGGGGGGAAATTTAAGGAAATTTTTCTTTCAGTTGTTAACCCCCCCCCCAAAAGAAACTTTGTTTTTCAAACCCCCACAGAAGAAAAATTTTGTAGAAAAATTCAAACCCAAAAGGTTTTTTAAGCCTGTTTTGGGGCTTTTAAAAATTTTTTAAAAAACACAGAGGTTTTTTAAAAAAGGGACATACAAGCAATTTTTTCCCCCCATTTGTGGAGGGGCAAATTTTTTTTCCAAAGGGGTTCCCAAAACTTGTTTCTGGGTTCAAATTTTTTGTCAAATACAGGGTGTTTATTTTCAAAATACAGATTATTCATCCACAGTGTCCGAAAATTTTTAGAACAAACAGTATGTCAACGAGAGGTGGGGAGGCTCTTCCCTGGAGTGGCAGAGGCACAAACATTCCAGGCCCCGGGGCAACACAAACCCGGGGGGTGTCGCAGCAGGGGTCACTTTGGGGAGGCCACAACGCCCCTGTCCCCTACGGGGTGGTTTCGGGTACAAACCCCCGGGGTTTTTTTGAATTTGGTTTTTAGGGCATTCCCCCTTCCCTTTCCCCCAAAGACATCTTTTACAACCCCCGCCAAGAGCGGTTTGGGGAAAGTCAACACAACCCTTAGTTGGCATGGCCCGGGAGGGGGTCAGTGGCCCTCACCCGTCCCCAAACCCGCCCCCTGTCCCTTTCCCGGGCCCCCCACCAAGATCCTATGGGGGCCCGGGCTCAGCCCCCACTAAAAAAGGAGGATGAAAAAATATTGGCAGCGAAGAAATGGGGCCAAATTCCCCCGGTTCTTGCAGAAAGGGGCAAAGTATAAGGGTGTTGAGAGTGGCATGGGAGGTCATGTTTGAGGGGGCAGCCTCTGCATACCAAAACCGGTGATGAGGGACAACAGGACATGAAACCAAATAGATTAAGAGTACCGACCGCACTTGGGGGGGAGTGAGGCAAGGGGCCCTTTATCGTAGGGAAAAAGGGCGTCAGTTGCGCGTCCCGGCAGCGGGGCAGCCACAAAAGGGGGCGTGTGGGTGAGTCGCGGTAGCAACAGTGTTAGGTTTGGGAGCCCAAACGGGGCCCGGGGTTTAAAAAAACCCCCCTTTGCAGGTCCAAGAAAGTTGCGGCCAGGGGCTCAGCAGGGGGAGCGGCGGCAGTATCACTAAATGCAGGGGCGTTGGCGGTAAAAATTTCCCTTCTCGGGCCCGGGGTGGCGTTTTTTTGCTAAGACACCGGAGGAGCCGAATATTGGGGATATTAGGTTTGTAAGCCGAAAGGAAGCTTTGGGTGGGCTAACGTTGGCAAACCCCGGCCCTGCGTCAACACTTTCAGCGTCAAACATCCCCGGGGGCCCCGGGGGAAAAGGGGACAGATGGGTGTCCCTCCGCCCCCGCGCAAAAGCGCAGCAGCGCGCCCAGTGGAACGCAACCATTGCATGAAACAAGGCCCCCACCACCTTTTGCAGAAGGGGCTGTTTCTCTTTAAAATAAACCCCGGTCCAAATTTCCCGGCTCCTTTTGCTACTCCGGGAGTCGTTCAAAACGAGGCCTGGCAATGAGACAAAAGTAAAGCGCCCCAAAAAAACCCCCGGGTTTCCGCAGCGCCTTTCTCCTGTCCAAGTTGTTGGTACTGCGCCCCCCTTTCCCAAAAGGTTTGGGCTTTGCAACCCTTTAAAAAAAACTAAATTTCTTGGGCCTGTCGAGATGGGGAAATTCCCCAAACCCTAAATTTTTTTTTCCAAAAAAGGGAGTACCAGCACTTCTTTAAAAAATTTTTTAAACGAAGGTGGGCCTTTTCCCTTTAGCTTATCGTTTTTTCCAAAAGGTTTCACGGCAGCGCGGCCTCTGGAGCTGTTAAATACGGGCAGGGCCCGTACATGTCCTTTACGGCCCCCTGGGGAATGTGCTTCCGGCCCCGGCACACCAAACAATTTGGGACAGGAGAACGCGTTTTCCCCTCCTCCACGTTGTCAAACTGGGGCCCTGCGCCAATGTCCGCCTCCCCTCCCCACCACCATTCACCTCCAAAAGTACTGCCCATCAAACCACATTGTAGGGAAACCGGTGTCACCCCGTTTTACACCGGGCTTCCCCGGGCGAACGAATCACACAGGGGGAACTGCTCCGCGTCATGCAGCAAGAAATCGATGTGTGGCTTTCTCCGCCCAACTGCAAAGGGAAACCCATGGTGCCGGACAATGGGGGGAACAGGTGTCCGCGCTGCACCGAGGAGGGATGGTATGCCCCTCATGCGAAAACCCGGGTTAAATTGGGTTGTGAAAAGGGTTCCTGAATCTTCCACGATCTTCAAACTTTCTGAAAATGGCCGGGAAACTGTCATGTTTTTAAAATCCATTCGTCCAAACCAGAAACACCCTCCTCGATTTTGCAGCGGCAAAAAAACGGCCTCCCCCAACACACTCTGATATCATGTTTCCACCCGCGGGAAATTTCCAGCCTGCACTTTTGGACCACTTTATGAACGGGAAAAAGGGCCTTTAAAAAACGATTTTTTGATACCCAGCAGAAAAAGTACTCCCCTGTGTAATTTTGTTTCAGCCGGGCATTTATGGGGAAAACCGCCGTTGTTGGGGCCTTGAGGGGGGCCCACGTTATTTGTCAGTCGCCAGGACTACGGAAGAAAACCATTCCACTGCTTCATGCCGGGAACAAATGCTAAAAAATCTGTCTGGGCAGGGGACTGGAGCCCGTGCGCTAATCTCGCGCCACAGAGGAGTGGGGGACATTGGAGCAGAAGCTTTTTTCTGGGAAATGATTTGGATTTCTACCCAGGTGACAAAAAAAGGAGAAGCAGAGCAGCTGGGGGATTAAAAAAAATGAATGGGGAAAAAAAACCCAGGCCGAGACCCGCAAGCAAACCTGGCAGTATACAGTTTGGAAAAATGGAGGAGGGAGGCCCCTTCGGAGTAAAACTTGTACAGAGGCCCCAGCATGCTGATTTTCCTGGCTGTGACAGCCAAAATAGTCAGCACCCCGGCAGGGGATGACTTCTGGCTCTCTCCCCTTTTGGACCCCCAAACCCCGGCCAAAATGGGAGCCTTTTTTCCAGCTATTAGGGGGGAGGACAAACCAAATACATGGGGAAATCCTCCGAAATCATTGGGCCGCTGCCCATTGGGGCCCATCTACCTCCTCTGACAGGTCTGACCGGGGGTTCTTCGCGCCACGTACTACTCCCCGGGCTGCCGGGGGAAAGGGTGGGGGGGTGGGGGCAGTACCACCCCACACAACCTAAGTCGGAGTCACTGATGAGCACTTCCTTCCCCCCCTTGGGGAGGAGGGCAGTCCCCAGAAGCAGCACAGGACGTGGAGCAGACCCCTAAAACCAACAGGTTTGGCCTACTTGGAAAGCACCTGCCCCCTCATTAGAAGATCCCTGGATACGGGCAGCCAAACTGAAATGTGTGGCTGCAACTTCCCGAGTTTGCTGTAAAAGCTGTCCTCCCCCGGCCAGTAGTGTGGAAAGAGAGGGGGTGTTCAGTGCGGCGGGGCCATCGTTCCCCAATAGAACCCCTTGTCCACGGGAAAGTGGAACGACTGCCCCTTTCCAAAGAGATCGGGCGTGGATCGCCAGGATTTCCACACACCAATGCCTTGGGCATCAGACTACTCAGCCATGACCGGGCCCCACCCAAACTGTGAGAAAGAGTCGGGTTTAAACACCGCCTCACCACTATTTTGATCCCCCCCCCCCCCCTATGCCACACATCGCTGACATTTTCTCCATCTGCCACCAAACCCTCTTTACTATGGACTGGTATTCCACCCACCTCCACACTCTTCATTGTGCCCCTGTCTGACCTCAGCTGCTGCGGGTGCTCCGTGACCTCAAAACTGTGCATTGTCCCACCTGGGCCTACTCCTGTTTTTTGCCATCCCAGAATTGGGTTGTGCCACTGCCGACCTCACTGTGCTGTGGCGCTGCCGTGACCTACCATGTGTCATTGTGCCACTGTCGACCTCATGCGCTGCTGTGGGGGCTAGCCGTGACCCCCCACTGTTCATTGTGCCACTGTCACCTCAAAGCTGCTGCGTGGCTGCTGCCTTTGCTTCCAACTGTGCATTTCCCACCTGTCCCTCCTGTTTTTTTTCCACCTCCAGAATGGGCTTTTGCCACGTCTGACCCATGCTGCTGCGTGCTGCTGCCGTGACCTCCACACTGTTCTTTTTTCCCCCTCTTGGCCTACTCCTGTTTTTGCCCCCTTTTCCAATGTCATTGGCCATGTCGACCCCATGCTGCTGCTTGGGCTGCTGCCGTGACCCAACACTGTGTCATGTCCATTTCTGACCTCATGCGCTGCTTTGGTTGCTGTGTGACCTACACACTGTGTCATTTTTGCTACTGTCTGACCTCAGCTGCAGCTGTGGCTGCTGCCGTGACCTACACCTGGTCATTGTCCACTGTCTACCCATGCTGCTGCTGTGGCTGCTGCTGTGCCTACACACCTGTCATTGTGCCACTGTCGACCTCAGCTCTTTCTGTGGCTGATCCGGACCTACAACTGTGTCATTGTGCCACTGCTGAAACCTCATGATCTGCTGCCCCTGACCTCCAAATGTGTCAATGTGCCACTCTGGGCCCATTCCTTTTTTTTTTCCACCCCCCGAATGTCATTGTGCCACGTCTACCTCATGCACTGTGGCGCCACCGTTCCCCTTTCCACACCGTCACAATTTGCCACCTGAGCTCTCAGCTTGTTTTTTTTCCCCCTTTCTCTGGGGTGGGGGGCTTTTTCAGCAACATTCCCCGCTCAGTTTTTTTTTGTCAGTTTTTGCCCTCTTAAGGCCCAGGGAATTTTATGGAAGCGTTCTAAGAGCGCGGCATCATTTTGCGTGTCATACAAAAACAACAATTTTTATGAAGACCAAACCAAGCTCCCCTCTGCATATTTAAGCATGGCACAAGTTCTACGAACCCTTTAGCTCGTGCAGCCTGGAATAACTGTTTTTTAAAAAATTTCTCCCCTAAAAAATTCGAACGAAGTTATTTTTTTCCGAGAAATTTTAGCAAGTGAACGAAAAGAAATTTTGGAAAATTTCCCCATCTCTAATAAAACTTTTACAGCTCTGGGGTCTTGGGGCACTTTTTTCTTCAGGCAGAGACAGTGACAGACTTCGAGTGTAAATACACTCCTCTTATTTTTTTTATTAAAGGCAACTCATAAAAAAACAGGTGCAAGGCACACAATATAAACAAAACAAAAACCTCTCGCTGACTCTGACTAACAAGCAATACTCAGTATCACCTTTTAAGTATTTCAGCAAGTGTGTAACAGCCCGCTGGGTTCCCCACACGTCTCCCCCCTACACCAAAGGGGAGTCTGAGGTTGTACCACACCTAGCCAGCTTACCTGCTTACTTATAAATGCCCCGGCAAATCCTGGGGTGGAACAAGGGGAAATAGGCACCACCCCGCCTATCTACTCCCAATGAAAGCCCCAACCCGGGAATGGCTGGAAGCCAAATAACGAATAAACTAATCAACAGTCTATAACTGTCGAACCTTTCTAATTTTTGGGCCTTTCATTCCACCAAGGCTCCTTACCTTGGGGGCATGTTCCTGGACCCCTAAAGGTGCATGCAAGGACCCTGGGCCGGAATAACCTGTTTTACACTCTTCCTGCTGTTGCCCCACCTTTCTATAAAAAAATATAAATATAATAATATATATATATATATATAATATAAATATAATATATTATTATATTAATTTTATATATAAAAATATAAAAATATTGTTGTATATTAAAGCATTTAATTTTTAATGTAATAAAAGTAATTTTGTAATAAAAAGTGTTTTGCATTTTCACACCTCTAAGGGTCCGTCCACACGATATGGTTTATTGGCTGGATTTTCAGGCAGTCTGTGGATTTGGAAACCATCTGAAAACCGACCAGAAACCGTCCCCATAGACTTTAATAGAAAATCCATTCAGTAGTCTATACTGAATGGCTTTTCAGCAGGAATGGCTTTTCTGCTGCCGGCCTTCCGAAAAACTTTGAATAGGCACAAACTTTTGCCAGAAGATGTGCAATTCAATAGTTATGGGGCACAGACGAATCCACAAACCGCAGACAGAACCGTGCCCCAAAACCATCCAAAAGACGAAAAAACAGAATCCGACCGGTATTTTGTATATGCAATGTGGACGCACCCTTAAACTTGTTGTGCAATGTCGGTCTGATAATGCAAAAACTTTGATTGCTCTATCTTCTGCCATTTTCCTATAGTTTGCAAAATAATTTATTTCTTATAGCAGTATTTCATATGGTTGTGAATAGCATGCACATGGTATATGCACCATGTGCAGTAAATACACTTTGTCACCAGCTGAATGTATGTAATATTGGGAGCAAAAATTCAAAAGCTTTTGCATTAGCTGCAGAAGTAGCTTATGCCATGTGGTTGCTATGGGCAACCATGCAACTACTTGTGTCACATAGTACTTAATTTTAAAGATTAATTATAAAGTGATTTAAAAAAAATTGAAGTGTTTATTATATTAGCATACCTAGATATTTCCTCACATGGTGCAAAATAATAAGCACACGGCAGTAAATACATGAGTTTTTGTACTTTTGTACTTTGTCATCTATTGCATGTATACAATATTGGGTGAAAAGATGCAAAAGCTGTTGCATTAGCTTCTGTACCCAATTGCCATCAGAGACTTTAAACCTGTTTATAACACACAAGGTGAACATCTCCTCTTATATGTAAACACAGTGAACATACTGCACTGTGCCTTGAAGAGAGACTATAACCTGCCATTACTGTTTTGCAAACTAAGTTCAGTAAAGAAGTATAATGTGTGAAGTTCACGGGTGTCATCATGAGCACACCAACACCAGACATCGCTACTATAGGAGAGTGATAAGGGATCTCCAACTGTGCAAACTCCTCCATTGACAATTGTTTTGGACATGTGTACTCCAAAAGTCAAATAGCTTTTTCCCGAGACCCAACCAAAATACCCAAATGTAACAAATTTTAATTTTTCCTTTTGCCATCCTGATTCTAAAAATTTCTGTAAAAAGTCTGTGTGGTCAAAATGCACACTGAACCCCTTGATGAATTTTTTAACGGGTGTAGTTTTCAAAATGGGGTCACTTTTGGGGAATTTCTCCTGTTCTGGTACTTGGGGACCTTGATATCGCAACATGAGGGACTCAAACCATTCCAGTTTATTCTGCACTCCAAAAGTCAAATAGCGCTCCTTTTCCTTCTGAGATCCACCACATATCTCAAATGTACTTTATAAGCAATATGGGGAATTGCCACACTTGGGAAAAATTTGGCAACAGGTTTTGGGGAGCTTTTTCTACTGCATTCCTTTTGAAAAAAGAACTAAAATTGAGTTGTGTTTCTCTGTTAACATATACAAAATTTAAAAAAAATAAGGGTTTTAAAAATGAAAGTCGGGAAAAAAATTTAAATTTTGTGAGATTTTACCACTACTTTTCTTTAATTCCTGTGAAACAGATGTAGAGTTGATTTTTTAAGAGTTGTTTTAGATAAATTGAAGGGTGTAGTTTGTTAAATGGAGTGATTTATGGGGGTGTATAACATACAGGCTCCTCAATTTCACACCTGAACTGAAGTGCTCGCTACAAAAATCTGTGTTTGTAATTTTCTTGAAAATTTAAAAAATTGCTATCAAAAGTCCTACCTACCTATGAAATGTTTAATACATTTAAAAGAATTATACCAACATTAAGTAGAGTTATGGTAATTGCTAGTTAAAAAACTATTTTGTGTTATAATATCTACTTCATCAAAATTTTTTAAAATTTTCTAAATTTTTATAACATTTTTGTATTTTTCACAAATAAATAAGGACTGTATGGACCAAAATTAAGTACTAACTAAAAGCAGCATGAGTCATAAGAAATCACTCTATGAATCACATGATTAGGTAAAAGAATAAAAAAATTATTCCCACATAAATTTACACATCAGATTTAAAAAAAATGGGTCTCTGTCAGGAAGGTCAAAACTGGCTGCATCTTTAAACTGTTAAAAAGAGATTAAGCAACTACAAAGACTGTGTCCACTAACTGAGAAATACATTCAAGCTCTCTACCTCTTCAGAAACTGTATACCACATAAGTGACTAACTATCAAATGTGTTGTGCCTCTGTGATAAAATACAATTTTCCTGTTTTACACCATGTCACAAGATGGCTCCTCAATGGACACCAATGTTTCTGAATCCCAGCATGCTCCATTGTGTTGCAAGTTGCCTTCACTTTCGACCTGCACCAATGGGCATCCCGCTGTGACTACATTCCGTTTCCTTACATTTGAAGGTAAGTCTAGACATTGAGTGGTTTCAACATTCACTTTTCAGGACTGGACCACTCCTTTACTCCCTTACTTGCTGGTTTTATCTTGGCTGGATATGAAAACGAGGTGATGAGGGTGGCGGGGAGGTGGGATAGCACAACGTTTACTTTAAATTGTTTCTATATTGGTCAGAAGGATCACCAAGCCCCAGCGCTAGTAATGTCAGACACCTCTATTACTAACAGGGGAAAAATGGTGAAAAAAAATACACAAAAAACACTTTATTTAAATAATGACAACATCCCTCATTGACCAATTTATTAAAGAAATGAATCCATTGCTGGTCTGACCCAATTCAACATGTCCAGAGGGAAAACCTGTAAAATACAGACACACTAATTAGCATTTGGCTGACAGCTATATAAAGTGCATAGAGTGGCATGAATACTAAATATGGCCCTAAGGATAGGTAGACCCAGGCTCGGACTGGGCCGCCGGGGGATCGGTGAATCCCTCGGTGGGCCCCGAGCTCCTGTGGGCCCCAGAGGCAGTGCCGTCGCTCCCCGGGGGCCCGTCCGCGCATCCGGTCTCTGCACGCCCGGGACCTGCGTCCCGAGCGCCCAGAGACCGTTCCGGGAGTTGGGGACTAATGTGCCCGACTCCCGGGCTGCGCGGTGTCAGCGGAGCACAGCGCCACTAGCGCTGCACTCAGCTGATCTCCCTGGCAGGCTGAAGACGCTAGGCCTTCAGCCTGCCGGGCGCCGGCCCCTACTGCTGACGTAGGCGGCGCGGTGACGTCACATCACCGCGCCGCCTATGCAGGGCGGCAGGAGCCGGCGGAAGATCGGAGTGGCCGGGAGCGGGCGGGAGCCGGAGCCAGGTAAGTGGGTTTTTTTCTTTTCTTTTTTTTATAACTACCTGAAGGTTGGCCCTGACTGTATGCTAAAGGGGGCCCTGACTATACTCTAAAAGGGGCCCAGACTGTATGCTAAAGGGGGCCCTGACTGTATGATAAAGGGGGCCTGACCTCTAAGGGGCCTGACCTATGCTAAAGGGGGCCCTGATCTATGCTAAAGGGGGCCCTGACTCTATCGTAAAGGGGGCCCTGACTATGCTAAAGGGGCCCTGACTGTATGCTAAAGGGGGCCCTGACTCTACTCTAAAGGGGGCCCTGACTCTATTCTAAAGGGGGCCCTGACACTGTGCTAAAGGGGGCCCTGACTAAACGCTAAAGGGGGCCCTGACTAAATGCTAAAGGGGGCCCTGACTCTATGCTAAAGGGGGCCCTGACTATATGCTAAAGGGGGCCCTGACTATACGCTAAAGGGGGCCCTGACTATACGCTAAAGGGGGCCCTGGCTAGAGGCTAAGGGGGCCCTGATTATATGCTAAAGGGGGCCCTGACTCTATGCTAAAGGGGGCCCTGACTGTATGCTAAAGAGGGCCCTGACTGTATGCTAAAAGGGGCCCTGACTCTATGCTAAAGGGGGCCCTGACTGTATGCTAAAGAGAGCCCTGACTATACTCTAAAGGGGGCCCTGACTCTATGCTAAAGGGGGCCCTGACTGTATGCTAAAGGGGGCCCTGACTCTGTGCTGAAGGGGGCCCTGACCCTGTGCTAATGGGGGCCCTGACTCTATGCTAAAGGGGGCCCTGACTATACTCTAAAGGGGGCCCTGACTCTGTGCTGAAGGGGGCCCTGACTCTATGCTAAAGGGGGCCCTGACTCTATGCTAAAGGGGGCCCTGACTGTATGCTAAAGGGGCCCTGACTATATGCTAAAGGGGGCCCTGACTGTATGCTAAAGGGGGCCCTTACTCTATGCTAAAGGGGGCCCTGACTTACTCTAAAGAGAGCCCTGACTATACTCTAAAGGGGGGCCCTGACTGTATATGCTAAAGGGGGCCCTGCCTGCACGCTAACGGGGGCCCTTACTCTAAGCTACAGGTGGCCCTGACTGTCTGCTAAAGGGGGCCCTGACTATTCTCTAAAGGGGGCCCTGACTATATGCTAAAGGGGGCCCTGACTCTATGCTAAAGGGGGCCCTGACTCTATGCTAAAGGGGGCCCTGACTATACTCTAAAGGGGGCCCTGCCCTGTGAGGGGCTAATACTTGGGGCCCTGACTCTATGCTAAAGGGGGCCCTGACTCTATTCTAAAGGGGGCCCTGATTGTATGCTAAATGGGGCCCTGTCTATACTCTAAAGGGGGCCCTGACTCTATGCTAAAGGGGGCCCTGACTGTACTCTAAAGGGGGCCCTGACTCTATGCTAAAGGGGGCCCTGACTGTATGCTAAAGGGGGCCCTGACTCTAATCGAAAGGGGGCCCTGACTGTATGTTAAAGGGGGCCCTGACTCTATGCTAAAGGGGGCCCTGACTCTGTGCTAAAGGTGGGCCCTGACCTAATGTAGCTAAAGGGGCCCTGACCCTGTGCTAAAGGGGGCCCTGACTACACTCTAAAGGGGGCCCTAACTCTAGCTAAAGGGGGCCCTGCACTCTATGCTAAAGGGGCCCTGACTGCTGTCTAAAGGGGCCCTGACTCTTTGCTGAAGGGGCCCCTAGACTCTGTCTAAAGGGGGCCCTGAACTCTGTGCTAAAGGGGCCCTGAACCCTGTGCTAAAGGGGGCCCCTGACTCTGTGCCTAAAGGGGGCCCTGACTCTGTTCTAAAGGGGGCCCCTGATTCTATGACTAAAGGGGGCCCCCCTGATTCTATCTAAAGGGGCCCTGACCCTATGCTAAAGGGGGCCCTGAACTACTATACTAAAGGGGGCCCTGACGCTGCTGCTAAAGGTGGCCCTGATGCTGTGCAAAGGGGCCCTACTCTACGCCTACAAAGGGGCCCTGAACTCTAACGCTAAAGTGGGCCCTGATTATCCAAAAAGGGGGGCCCTGACTATTGCAAAGGGGGCCCTGACGTGCAAAAGGGGGCCCTGAATAAACGCTAAAGGGGGCCCTGATTATTGCAAAAGGGGGGGGCCCTGATATGGCAAAAGGGGGGGTCGTGAATGTACTAAAAGGGGGCCCCCTGACTATGTACTAAAAGGGGGCCCCCCCCCTATGTACTAGAAACAGGGCCCTGACTAGTACAAAAAGGGGGGCCCTGATAGTACAAAGGGGGGCCCTGCCTATGTACTAAATGGGGGGCCCTCATTACTAAAAGGGTGGCCCCTCTGCAAATAAAAAAGGGCCCTTTGGTTTACCTACAACTAAATAAAGGGGGGGCCCAAATACCAAAAAAACAGAAAAAGAGGGCCCTAACGTCTGCTTACTACCTAAAGGGGGCCCCCTAACTGCTTACTACCTAAAGGAACCCCCTAACGCTTACTCCCCAAACGCCTTATACTCCCAAAAGGGAGGCCCCTAACTGCCGTAACTCCCAAAAAGGGGGGCCCCTAACTGCCTGTAAAATACCAAAAGGGAGGCCCCAAAACTGCTTGTATACTACCTAAAGGGAGGCTCTACTGCCTGTATACACCTAAAGGGGCCCCCAACTGTTTGCGCCTATTTAAAGGGGGCCCCAAACTACCTCAAATTTACCTAACTGGGGGAAACCACCTACCTACAGTCCAAAATTGGACTCACCAACACCTCCTACAGCCTACCTAACGGGGTCCACCAACCTAACTGTAGCCTATCAATTTCCCTAACTTGGGCTTGCTTATTTACCTGGGGGCTATTTACCTACCCACCCGTGGCTAAGTACCCACCAACCTACCAACTTATCCAGAGGGAGTCTACCTACCTAAATACGGTCTATCTAGTTATTTGGGGCCTTGCCCATTTGCCCACCTACCTAGTCACCTAAGTTGTGGTTTGTACCCGCTCTCCCACCCCTCGGTAGTTTGTACAATGGTGGGAATAGGTAAAGAGATGCTGGAAAAGTGAGGATTCTAAGATATTTGTGTGTAATTTCTGCAGGGATGAGTGGTGGCCGGGACAAGTCATCATGGCGGTGTGGAACGGATGCAGAAGAGAAGGGAAAAAAAACGACTCATGAGAGAAGAGAACGACTCATCAGATAGGACGTCTCCGGTGAGTCCCTGATTTCAGGGTTTATGTTACTTCTATATTGGATCAGTGCTGTATTCACTGTAATGTGATGTGACCCGAACTGGAGTCTGACCACTGTGGCCTCTATATGGCGGTGTTGTAGGTTATACCTGAGCTGGTGTCTGACCTCTATGTGGTCTCTATATGGCAGTGTTGTAGGTTATACCTGAGCTGGTGTCTGACCTCTATGTGGTCTCTATATGGAGTGTTGTAGGTTATACCTGAGCTGGTGTCTGACCTCTCTGTGGTCTCTATATGGTGATGTTTGAGGGTTATACACTGAGCTGGTGTCTGACCTCTAGTGGTCTCTATATGGTCAGTGTTGTAGGTTATACCTGAGCTGGTGTCTGACCTCTATGTTTGGTCTCTTTCTGGCTGTGTTGTAGGTTATACCTGAGCTGGTTTCTGACCTCTATGTGGTCACTATATGGCAGTGTTGTAGGTTATTCCTGTGCTGTTGTCTGGCCTCTATGTGGTCGCTATATGGCAGTGTTGTAGGTTATACCTGAGCTGGAGTCTGACCTCTATGTGGTCTCTATATGGTGGTGTTGTAGGTTATACCTGAGCGGGTCTCCGACCTCTCTGCGGTCTCTATATGTTGGTGTTGTAGGTTATACCTGAGCTGGTGTCTGACCTCTAAGTGGTCTCTATATGGCAGTGTTGTAGGTTATACCTGTTCTGTTGTCTGACCTCTATGTGGTCGCTATATGGCAGTGTTGTAGGTTATACCTGAGCTGGTGTCTGACCTCTATGTGGTCTCTATATGGAGGTGTTGTAGGTTATACCTGATCTGGTATCTGACCTCTATGTGGTCTCTATATGGTGGTATTGTAGGTTATACCTGAGCTGGTGTCTGACCTCTATGTGGTGTCTATATGGCGGTGTTGTAGGTTATACCTGAGCTGGTGTTTGACCTCTATGTGGTCTCTAGATGGAGGTGTTGTAGGTTATACCTGAGCTGGTGTCTGACCTCTATGTGGTCTCTATATGGTGGTGTTGTAGGTTATACCTGAGCTGCTGTCTGACCTCTATGTGGTCTCTATATGGCGGTGTTGTAGGTTACATCGGCGCGGGTATAGTGGCAGCGTACACTTGTCCCTGATTGTAAGAGTGAGGGAACACCTGACCCTGTGATAGGAGTTACACTTGTGTTTTCTTGCTGGTGATTATTTTAGAAGGTGGTGAGGGGCGTGACCAAGGGAAACGTGGAGGGGGATATTGTATGTGGGTGGAGGGGGGATATAGATGGAGCTACTTAGCCCTGTGTCTATGATATGTTAGACTGACAAATGTGTGACTCCCTTGCTATTGTACTACACAATACAGTTGTTTTTTGCACACTGTATTATGTGGTAAAATGGGCGCGTTTATGTCCGAGAGGCCGGTAATATTTTCATGCACAGTAGGGTGGGCCCCCCAAGATCAACTCCCCTGTGGGCCCCAGACCCCCCAGTCCGACACTGGGTAGACCCCCCTTCTAGATAGATAGCCTTCCAAGTAAGTTAACCTAACCCATGCAGTTTGCTTTTTAGGTAGACAGGCTGCCCATTATGTGGTTAGATCCATGTAGGCAGGGCCAACAGTATGCAAGGCCCCAGGTAGATACATAGAAAATGCTCCAGATAGGTTGTCACAGGCCCAGGTAGTTAGGCAGAGAAGGCCCTAGGTAGTTAGGAAGGCAAGTAAGGCCCCAGGTATGTAGGCAAGGGCTCATGATAGGTAGGCAGGCAAGGTGCTAGATAGGTGGGTAGGTTGGTAGGACCCAGCTAGATAGGTAGGCCCCAGTAAGTATTTAGGTAGGCTATGGGTAGGTAGGCCCCAGGTAGGTTGGCCCCCATTAGGTAGGTTGGTAGCCCAAGGTAGGTAGAAAGGTAAACACCAGTTAGTTAGGCAGGAAATAGGTAGAGCCGCCCACATAGAAAGTGACCGCATTAGTAAACAAAGCAAAAAATAAACTCATCTTTTTCCTTTCCCCAATGAGAAGCAGGTCAGCTTCTCCTAGTGAAGCACAGTGCAGGCAGCACAATGATGTAATGTCATCAGGACCCCTGCATCAGGATACACTGCTGGCATCTGGTATGACATAAGGCCCAAATGGCAAGGCAGGGAGCTGGTGTCCCTCTGCTTGCCAAAGGTTTTGACTGTTTAATTGTCCCGAGGACGCGCAAACAGTTAAACAGTGCAGACCTAGAGATCAGGGATGTGTACCCTCAATTTCTGGGACATACCTCTGAACGTTTGGGACAGCGATCCCGGGCATTTTTAGGTATGGTGTACTACGGCTGTTATGTTGGTAGTTCTGTCCCTGATTGCACATATTATTCAGAAGTTTAAGGTTTATGGGACTGTAGCCAACACCCCTGGACGTTGACACAAGAAGAAAAATGTTGACAAATTGAAGAGAAGGCTCATACAAAAGGTAACCAAAGATCCCAGAACAATTTCCAAAGAAATTAGATGTGAACTGCAAGGGCAAGGTACATCAGTGTTAGTTGCTGTAACTATGTAATATTGAAAAACATTTTTGAAGTTAGAGTGTAACACAGGATCAAGTTCTGAAAGTGTTTTATGATTATGATTAATTTCCTGAACAAAATCAGTTTATGCAGAATATACTTTTGCTGCAAATCATTACCACCACGGGAATGTTTCTCACCGTGCTTGGAGAGTGACCAGACTTTGCATGCAAAATTATATGACTAGTAGATCATTTTTGGAACACTTGCATTTTAACATTAAGGGAGACATGTATGAAGGAAGGCGCTTCAAAGTGAATTGTCGAGTCTCGTTTTCAGTGTATATTGCGCCTGAATGTATGAAAGTGTTTTTTGTGCATTGATAAATGACTTCTAAAGTTCATTGCGCCTCGCCTGTGTGTTTGGTGCATTACAAAATTTAGATGTAAAAGGCTGTAGATAGGCTGGAAATAAAAGAAAAGTCATTGGAATAGCATATCAGTGAATATAAACTATGGCACTGATCTTGCTTGGTAGACCAGAGTGGTGGACCAGAGGTCCCAGCAAGACCTGTGCTCTGCTGTATGTAGAATAAAGGATGAGAGCAGCAAAAATAAATTTCAATGTAGAAAAATTACAAATTAAAAAATCTGAACAACATCATCATCAGTGGGTTATATTATGTAAAATTAGTTTTAGATTCTATTAATTTTAAATACATTTTATAGGGGATATTTATATATTTTTGGGATATTATATATGTTTATATTAATTTTATATAATACATTTTTTTATTACATTTAAATAATTAAATTTTATATAGTTTGATAATTATCATAAATTACTTTTTATTATTGTACTGGTCTAAGTTGAGAAATATTGGACATTTTTTTCCCTACTTCTCTACTTCGACTCCTCAGGCAGATCACAATAAAAGAGGCCTGCCTGACCGAGCAGTAATGCGTCTAGTTTTGCCGAACCACTTTCATATATGTGTCTACTAATACGAGTGTGGTGCGGTACACCCACAGAACACCTCCTCATGTTAGGCGGATTAGAAAGTGTTGAGTCTTACGAACAAAGCACCTATCACATTTATTAGGCGCATTAGACATCATAGACTGCTCACTTTGAAAAAGGTCTCCCTAGAAGAAACACCAAATTAAGAAAATTGTTATCTAAACAGGAACAAAACGTGGATTGTTGCATTTTTATATTTGTGGACTATATATCACTTTTTGGACCTTACTCCTTTTCTTCAAATAAACAATTGAATTTTATGGAAATCTGGACATTTGTTTTTCTATTTTCCTTCAATTTAACAGTTGGTTCATCCTGCCTTTTTGCTTTCTTTTGCATCTCAATTAAGCTAAATGTATTAATTGTATATGTATATATTATATGTTATATTAACATTATTATTTATAATTTATCATATTATATTAACATGATATCATTTTCCTATGCAACTGTAAGGGCTAAGTATGCAAAATAAGGAGTACATAAAATTTTACACATACATATAATAATTGCACACAGCATTTCTGCCCACATATTGATTTGAACATACACAGTCAATATGGTAAAATAAGTATTTATCCTTTGTAATACTGGACTTGAAATGTTTCTTATGTTTTCATTATATGTAGGAAGGTACTTGTAGTTTACCCCCTTCCTGATCAGGCACATTTTCCTTTTCCTTAGAGCATGGGGGTTTGAGTGCTATGACACTTCCTAGCACTTGATTATTCTTCCATTTTTTTTATATGTTAGGCTTTTTATTTTTATGTCAATTTTTGCATTAGATTATTTTTAACCCCTTACCGACATGTAACAAATGGATAAGTCATCCTAGTGCTTTTAATATCCTAGTATCAGGATTGGCAGGACTGGCAGGATTGGCACGAATGGCATCATTGGCATGACTGGCAGAATCGACATGAATGGATGGATTGGCAGAATATTGAAATGGCTGCGCTCTCATTTTCAACTTTCTTCAAAGTTTATAAAATTTTGTTCTCCAGAAATCTCAAACATGCTATGAATAAAATTGTGAAATGGAGAACTTAAATACTATAGAGAGGTGAAGTTTCTTGTAGTCACGTGGTTACAGTTGGCCAATTATTATTTTATAGAGTATGTTTTGGGTGTTTACTAGAGATGAGCGAGCCCTAAAAAGTTCGAGTTCGAGTCGAACCTCGAACTTTGAGAAGTTCAGTTCGGAGTTCAAGTTGAACTCGAACTTCGAACCCCATTAAAGTCAATGGGAGAAAATGTTCGGGTTAATTTTTATACCTATACAAGTGAGGAGAAGCTGTAATTACCATCCACAGCATTACACCAACACTAGGCTCATTATACGCCGGGCACGACACATTGAAATACGCCTAAACTTGTAATAATATGTTATGTGCCTCCGCGTGCAAAGCACCTCAATAGGCACATTACATTCTCTAACAAGTGTATATGTGTTAGGCGCATTTCATATACTTGTAATGATAAGTTATGCGCCTCTGTGCGCAATGTCCTTTGATAAATGCATTACATACGCTTCCAATGATATGCTATGTGCCGAGATTTGTGCTAATCGCAGCACATAGCCTGTCATTGGTAGAGTATGTAATGTGCCTATCGAGGCACATTGCACACGGAGGTGCATAACTTATCATTACAAGTTTAGGAAATGCGCCTAACACATATACACTTGTAATGATATGCGCCTCCGTGCGTAATGCGCCTCATTACATACACTTCCAATGATAAGCTATGTGCCACGATTTGCACAATGCACCTTTTTAGGCGCATTTTGTTTACTATGCAAGGTATACCTGACGCCAGATTTTTGAGAGGATCATACTTTCAGGCACACTTTACACTGATTAATGCACCTAAAAACTATTAAAATAGCGTGTCAAACACAATGTCGAACGCGAACATTTACTTGAAAGACAGTAAAATGTTTGGTTCGGCTCGAGTTCTAAAGAATTGTGAACTTATCCTTTCTTGAACGGTTCGATCAACACTAGTGTTTATAGATTGATTTAAAAAATAATAGGGTGTTAATAGGTTTATTTTAGTTATGTTATTAATTAACAGAAATAACAAAACCCCATAAAAATGACACAAGTATGTTTTTGTTTTTAGATTTACCTCACTTAGAATGTTTTTTTGTTCTTCCAGTACATTTTATAGTATTGTCAATGGCACCAAAAAGTCCTTATATGTCTATGTAGATGGAAAAGTAAAAGAGTTATGGATCTTTGAAGGCAGGGAGGAAAAAACTGACAAACCAAAAAATTATGACTGGCTGTCGGGGGTTAATGATATAATGGAAAATAATTTTAAAAATTTTTAAAAGGTAAAAGTGGCATAAAAATTAGTAATTTGTAATTGACAATGTTCCATTTATATATAGGTGATATTAAGTTTTAGGTTATGTTCACATTGCGTAATTGCGGAGTGCATATTGCCGCGTATTTGAGCTTTATATGTGACGAAATGCGCTGCAATTGCGGTAGTTCATAGTTCTTATAGAGAACTATGAATTGCACCTTGTCTCCCCGGGCGTACAATATGATCGTATCGTATGCCCGGGGAGAGAAGTGACATGTCACTTCTTTGTGGCACTTACGCACCACTAATAATGGAGAGAAACGGGTTCGGCCCGTGCTTTGGAAGTAACTTTGGGAAGTTGATAGACTAGCCTTAGCTACAAGGGAAATGCACCCACCAAGGTCACTGTAGAGCTGATCTACAGTATCTTTCAAAAATGAGTACACCCCTCACATCTTTGTATATACTGTATTACATCTTTTCATGAGACAACACTGAAGATATAACACTTTAATACAATGTAAAGTAGTCAGTGTACAACTTCTATAACAGTGTAAATTTGGTGTGCACTCAAAATAACTCAACACAACCATCAATGTCCAAACCACTAGCAACGAAAGTGAGTACACCCCTGAGCGAAAATGGACAAATTGTGCCCAAACTGCCATTTTCCCTCTATGGTGTCATGTGACTTGTTAGTGGTACAAGGTCTCAGGTGTGAAAGGGAAGCAGGTGTGTTAAATTTGGTGGTCTCACTCTCACACTCTCTCATACTTGTCAGTGGAAGTTCCACATAGCACCTCATGGCAAATAACTTTCTGAGGATCTGAAAAAAAGAATTGTTGCTCTACATAAAGATGTCCTAGGCTATAAGAAGATTGCCAACACCCTGAAACTGAGCTGCAGCACAGTGATCAAAACCATGCAGTGGTGTAACAAGACACGTTCCACTCAGGACAGGCTTCCCCATGGTCATCCAAAGAGTTTAAGTGCACATGCTCAACATCATATCCAGAGATAGATGTATGAGTGCTGCAAGTATTGCTGCAGAGGTTAAAAGGGTGGTGGGTCAGCCTGTCAGTGCTCAGACCGTATGCCGCACACTGCATACAATTGGTCTGCATGACTGTGGGGAGCTACCATTCATTGAGGGATCCATGAATGCCAACATGTACTGTGACATACTGAAGCAGAGTATGATTTTTTCCGACTTAGGTGCAGGGCAGTATTCCAACATGTAACGACCTCAAACATACCTCCAAGACAACCACTGCCTTGCTAAAGAAAATGAGGGTAAAGGTGCTGGATAGGTCAAGTTTTCCCCAGACCTAAACCCTATTGAGAATCTGTGGGGCATCCTCAAACGGAGGGTGGAGGAGCACCATGTCTTTAGCATCCACCAGCTCCATGTGTTATCATGGAGGAGTGGAAGAGAATTTCAGTGGCAAACTGTGAAGCTCTAGTGAACTCCATGACCAAGAGAGTTAAAGGGGTTGTCTCACTACGTTGTTTCATAGAGCCAGCAGCATTCTTTCATTCATGCATCCTGTCACTTCTTGGTCAGGCTGTGGGTAATTAACATATAAACTACGGGTATTCAAACTTCTGATAATTAGTCTAGATTGGATAAATTTCCTGCTCTGAGGTACAGAGAATCTCCAGAGCTAAAGTAAACAGTAGTAATTTGTGTTTTTGGTCTGAAAGATCAGATAACACATATGCTCTAAGACTGCCAGCAGTTCTATGCCATGACCTGTGCGATGACATTACTCCCTGCTATCAGTTAAGACAAAAAACAGGGGAGAGCAGACAAAGCAGGTTTGTAACTAGAGAAACTGAGAGCCTACGGAAGGTGATAAAATCATTTGTAGCTCCTCAACAACAACAAAAAACAACGGACAAAGCAATATATTTGGAAAACGGCTTCACTTAGGGCGACATGTATGTACTGGCCTGCACCAGTATTCTGGTGTCCTTTTAGCCCAAAAACTGGTGCAGCCCTGTTCACTAGATGCATAAGCAGGCACACTCCAAAAGAAGGCGTCTTTTGCGGGACCTGCGGCACTTTGTAATGCTCCTAAGATGTGGGGGCGTTCTGGAGGCGTGTCACACCCCAAACCTATGATTCTACACATTTATTACCGTAGGATAGCAAAACTAGAAGCATTACTGCTAGAACAGGCAGACCAAGTTAAAAGTGGTTTACCTGAGTTGTTATTTTGGCACTAGATGGTGCTAAATCTATGACCCGCAGTAGAACACATTCATAAATTCAGAAACATTCTACACTGCTTTAAAGCTATTGAGAACTGGCCATTATGTGCCTAGATCCCACATGTCGCCCTTAGTGTTCCCTAGATGTTGAAAGCTAATCTTTTGTAGTGAGACAACCCCTTTAAGGCAATGCTGGAAAATAATGGTGGCCACACAAAATATTGACACTTTGGGCAGGGCCGTATTTGCCACTAGGCACCCGTGGGTGGGTGCCTAGGACGGCACCTTTCAGGGGGCGGCACGGCAGGAGGTAGATGTTTTTTTATTTTTTTTACTTTTTTTTTTTCATCTGACCCGGAGCCACCCCCCCCACACCCCACGAGTGGCCGGGGGATGGGGGGGGGGGGGTGGGGTCAGGTCAGCGGCGCCGGCATCTGCCCTTACATTGGTGGCAGTGGCTACTGAGAGAGCAGCAGTGCAGCTCCGCCCTCTCTGTCTGCCCAGCACAGGGCAGCTGAGGAGACGGGTGCCAGAGAGAGAGCAGAGCAGCGATGCCCCGCCCACTCTCCTCCCCTGCACAGGACGGCAGGAAGAGAGTAAGACTTGTCCCTGCACTTCAGGACACAGTTAAGTTAGGGGGGGGGCTGAATACATTGTGCTGGGGGGGCTGAATACATTGTGCTGGGGGGGGGCTGAATACATGTGCTGGGGGGGCTGAATACATTGTGCTGGGGGGGGGGGGCTGAATACATGTGCTGGGGGGTTAATACATTGTGCTGGGGGGGGGGGCTGAATAAT
>JAODAL010025000.1:0-59506 GCA_025379985.1 Phyllomedusa bahiana
CGCAAAAATATAAAATTTTGGGGAGAGGATTGGGGGAGGTCCATTTTGGGGAGAGGTCAGGCCTCGCAAAACCCAAAGGGGGGTGAGGGGATTTATGACAGCATGACGAAGAAACACAAATAGAAGAAAAGAGTAAACCGACCGGGACTTGGGAGCCGGGTGAGGCAAGGGCTTTCATCATCGTAGGAAAAAGAAGGGGCGTACACTTTGCCGTCCCGGCAGCAGCGCAGCCCAGCAATGGTCTTGTGGGCCCGGAAATCAGCAGGGTAGCAAGCAGTGTGAGGTCCCCGGGGGCCAAACGGGCCCCTGGGGCAAAAACCCCCCTTCGCAGGTCCCAAAAAGTAAACACACAGGGGTCTCCCGCGAGGGAGGGGGCAGCAGTAAAATCACTTAGTTGGGGGAGGCCCTTGGCAGCAAAATCCATACTCGGCGGTGTGGGCAGTTTCTTTGCTAAGACTCAGGAGGGGCCAAAATGGGGAATGTAGAATCTGTGGGCAAAAGTGAAACGTGGGCCGGGGGACAAAATTTTCAAACCCCGGCCCCTGCGTCAACAAAATCAGCGTCAACCCTCCCGGGGCCTGGGAGGGAAAAAGTGGCTCAATTGTGGTGGTCCATCCTGCCGCCGCACAACAGCACAACAAAGCGCCCAGTGGCACGCATGGGCCCTTGCAGCCAATTCAAAGGGTCCCAAACCCGCCCTGGTCAGGGGCGGTTTCTCCTTTACAAACAACTCCCCCGGTCCCAGATTGGGTCCCCCCCCCCCCCTTTGCTTTTAAAATTTTAAATTTTGGGCCCCCAAGCATCGTTCAGGCGATAAAAGGGGGAAATTAAAAGAAACAGTTGCGTCCCCCCCCTAACCCAAGGGTTCCCTCAGCAGAAACCCTTCCCTTTCCAAAAAATTAAAAAAAATTTTGGGGGTTCTGAGACCTCCACCCTTTTCCCAAAAAGGGTTTTTTCCCCTGCCCTTCCGAAGGGGAAATAAAGGCTTTTGCCGAGCCGGAAAAAAGGAGATTTTTCCAAACCGTTTAAATTTTTTTTTCCAAAAAGGCATTTCCAGCACTTTATAAAAATTTTTAAACCAAAAAAGGGGGGTTTAGGCCATGACTTAAACGGGTTTTTTCCAAAAGGGGCCAGGGCAAGCGTGCGGGGAAAAGTCTGGGGCCCGTAACTATTGGCCCCAAAGGGGCCCCTAACCCCGCCTTTACGGCCCCCCTTTGGGGGGAAAAAGTGCTCCTGCCCCAGGGGACAAACCCAAAACCTTCTTAAAAGGAAGGAAAGCCGCATTTCCTCCTCCACACAGTTTTCAAACTGCTTTCACCCCCCGCGCCAATGTCCGCCTCCTCCTCCTACCCCCCACCACCACCAAAACCACCTTCCCGCCTCCACAAGTTCGCTCCAAACATAAACCCCATGTGTAGGGCAAAAGTGGGGGTCACGCAGTTTCTAAAACCTGGCTTGCCTCGGCGAACAAGTCACACGGGGAAGGGAAATGCTCCGCGTTTTTCAGCCCAAAAAATCATGTTTTGGGGTTTTCTTTTCCCCCCCCCAAAATGCCCAAAACGGGAACCCCTGGTGACGGACAAAGGGAAATAAAATTGGGGGTCCCCCGCTTGGGACCAGGAGGGGAAAGGTCCATGCGCCCTGCATGGTTTCATGTGTTCCAATCGGGTTGTGAAGAAGGTTCCTGAAGTCTCCACCGATCTTTCAGAATCATTCTGAAAATGGCCAGAACTGTGCATAGCACTTTATGCCCAATCGTAACAAAGCCAGGAACACCCTCCCGAGTTGCAGCGGCATAACGGCCTCTCCCCCAACACACTCTTTTTATACTGTCGATAGTTTTCCACCCGCTGGAATTCTGCCTGCACATATTGGACCGACTGTAAAATGAACAGAGAAAGGCCATTAACGATTTTTTGATGATCCAGGCAGATAGAAGTACTCCCCTGTGTAACTTTGATGTCACTACGGGATGAATAACATCATTCCACTGCTTCATGTCCTGGAACAGATGCTGAAAAATCTGCTGGCCACAGGGACTGAAGACTTGGAGACTACATCTCTTGGCCACAATGAGATCCGTGGGGAACTGAAATGAGGAGGAGCAGAGACGACATTGGAGCAGAAGCAATGTCCTGGTGAAATAAGTGATTTTCTACCGGTGACAAGACAGGAGGAGCAGGAGAGCAGCTGGAGGAGGTGATGGAGATGAGGAAGACGAGGCAATGACCCCCAAGCACCGGCAGTATATAGTGGAAATGTATGCAGCGGGAGCCCCTCGGAGTCACTTGTGCATATGGCGCCCGAAGCATGCTTATTTGCCTGCTAGTGACAAACGCCGAATAGTCAGCATCCGAGGCAGACGGATGATTTCTACTCTCCACCCTATGGAACCCTCGCTACCCGGTCCCAAAATGGGAGCCATTTTCCCAGCTATTGAGAGGAAGAACATAACTCAAATACTATATGAAATCCTCCGAAATCAGTGGCTGCTGCCCTATGGTGCGGCATCGCCCTCCTCTGACAGGTTTGCCTGACCGGGGGTTCCTCAGCGCTCACGTACTACTGCCTGCGGCTGCTGGGGGAAGGAGGGGGGGTAGGAGCAGTACCCAGCTCCATCAGTAGTAACCTAAAATTCTGGAGTCACTGATGAGCATCTTCCTTCACCCGCCTATAGTGAGGAGGGCAGTCCCAGCACAGCAGCAGCAGCAGACCATGGAGCATCCCAGAACCAACAGGTTGGCCTACTTGGACAGCACTCTGCTACCTCAGTTAGAAGATCGCTGGACTACTGGGCATCCAAAACTGGATGTTGGCCTGCATCTTGCCGAGTTCAGTGGAGAAGCTGTCCTGCCCAGCCAGTAGTGTGGCATCAAGCGGGTGTTCAGTGCGGCGGGGGCCATCGTTTCCCCAAGGAGAACCCCTTGTCCACGGAAATGTGGAACAACTGACCTTTGTCAAGATGAATCAGGCGTGATCGGCCAGGATTCCACACACCAATGCCATAGGCCGTCAGTACTGGGTTCAAACTACCTGCCTCAGCCACATTCTGATGCCAGCCACCCGCCGCTGATCACACATCTTCTGACAGTTCCCTCCATCTGCCTCCACCATCTTTACCAGACTTGTATTGCCAACCCACCTTACACTCGGTCATTGTGCCACTCTATACCTACATGCTGCTGCAGTTTACCGTACATCCAAACTGTGTCATTGTGCCCACTGTCCTGATCTCATGCTGCACTGCCGCCGTGACCGTCCGCTCCAGTCATTGTGCCACTCTGTGGCTTCCTCCTGGTTTTTCCACCTCCAGAATGTCCAATGTGCCACTGCTATCTCATGCTGCTGCTGTCGTGACCTCCACCACTGTAGCATTGTTGGGCCACTCTGTGGCCTAATACTGTTTAAGAAGCCGCCTCAGAATGTCCAATGGCCACTGCCTGACTCAATGCTGCTGTGCCTGCCGTGACCTCCACACTGTGTGATGTGCCACTCATGTGGCCTACTACTGTTTTGCCGCCTCCAAATGTCATGTGCCACTGCCTGATCTCATGCTGCTGCTTCGTGACCTCCTCACTGTATCATTGGCCAGTCTGTGGCCTAATACTGTTTTGCCCCCCTCCAGAATGTCATTGTGCCACTGCCTGACCTCATAGCTGGCTGCGTGACCTCAACACTTGTGTGATTGTGCCACTCTTGTGGCCTACTACTGTTTTGCCGGCCGCCTCCAAATGTCATTTTGCCACTGCTGATCTCATACTGCCTGCCGTCCCCGCCTGTGACTCCACACTGTGTGATTGTGCCACTCTGAGGCCTTTTACTGTTTTGTTGAGCCGCCTCCAGAATGACATTGTGCCACTGCCTGAACCTCATACTGCTGCCGCCGTGACCTCCACACTGTGTGATAGTGCCACTCTGTGGCCTAAATACTGTTTCCGCCTCCAGAATGTCATTGTGCCACTGCCTGACCTCATACTGCTGCCCGCCGGTGACCTCCGCTCTCAGTCCATTGTGCCACTCAAGGTGCTTCCTCGTGTATTTGCCACCTCCAGAATGTCCATTGTGCCACGCCTCCCCATGCTGCTGTGGCTGCCGCCGTCACATTTCAAACTTCTTGTCACTAATTGTTGCCACCCATGGCTCTCAGCTTTGTTTTTTTTCCAGCTTTTCGCTGGCATACTTTATCCAGGCTAACATTCCCAGCTGAGTTTTTGGTCTCTTTTGCCCTCTTAAGTGACCATGGAATTTTATAGTGAAGCGATTCTAAGAGCGACGGCAGTCATCTGCGTGTCATACTAAAACACAACATTGTATGAAGACCAAACCAAGCTCCCTCTACATATTTAAGCATGGCACAATGTTCTACAGCACCCTTCAGGCTCTGTGCAGCCTGGAAATAGCTGCTTTTTAACGCGATTCGTGCGAAGTAATTCGGAACAAAACTAATTTTGTCGGAAAATTCGGCGAAGTGACCGAATCGAATTTTTGAGAAATTCGTCCATCTCTAGTGAGGAGCCTTTTCCATTACAAATGCAGCTAAAGGATTTCCACAGCTTTCAAAATCTGGATTCCTGGATAATAGTTCAGCAAACTTTTCATTTATCACCTGTGTGATTTGTTCATGAACAAATGAAAGTTTATCAACTTGCTTTCATAAACCACTTGAAATCTGTGTGGATGTAATTTTTTCCACCGGTAACAGGGGAGGGCCTCCAGAAGGGCTTGTGTTTTTAGTTTCTGTAAGTTGGACATAGGATTCACATTCTTCATACTGAATAAGTTCATACAAAGCCAGT
The DNA here is from genome assembly GCA_025379985.1 of Phyllomedusa bahiana. Classification (NCBI taxonomy): domain Eukaryota; kingdom Metazoa; phylum Chordata; class Amphibia; order Anura; family Hylidae; genus Phyllomedusa; species Phyllomedusa bahiana. The sequence continues at coordinate 4,797 of JAODAL010025000.1, forward strand.
TTTGCAGCATCTGATTTTGCTTCTTTTTTGTTCTGTCCCATTCCAGTTTTGTACTGAATTCAATCCACAATGGCACAGAATGCAAAATAAGCACCTAAAACATTCCCTGTAGTTATGGTCTCCTTCAGTTCAAGTTCCATACGGTGCATTTGAACAAACTGGTGTAACGCAGAAAATGGATTCAAACCACCACGTTTATACTTCATGAGTGTTTGATCGTCACTGCGGTGCTCCTCAACGGTCTTGGTATGCAGAGGCTGACCGCTCGCCAAAAAACCTCCCATGCCACTCTCCACATCAATACTGCAAGAAGAAAGGGATGTCTGCCCCACCTCTTCGTTGCCAAGTAGCTGCTGATTGACCTCAAATTGTTCGTCCTCGCTGTATAGTGGCGCTGAGCCAAGACCCCATACTTGTTCTCTGGCTGAGGGACCTGAACGGGACAGAGGCGGGTTGAGGACAGGTGAGGGGCGCTGACCTGTTCCCAGGCCATGCCAACTAAGAGTTGTATCTGACGAACCTACCGACTGTTGGCTAGGGTTGTAAGATGTCATCTGGGATGAAGTGGATGACCTACTCAAGCAATCAAGAACCCTTGGGTTGCTGATCAACACACGGCCGCTACATGACACCGGCAGTTCTGGCCTCACCGAGTCACCCCTGCTGCGACTTTCCTTTACTGTGCTGTGACCTGTGCCTGCTCCAGGAATGTTTGTGCCACTGCCAATCGCATGTGAAGAGCCTGCCACCTCTCTTTCTGACATACTGTTTGTTCAAAAATGTACAGACTCTGTTTAATGAAGATATCTATATATGATAAATACACACCCTGTATTTGACTCCAAATGAACCCACTAACAAGCTTGGGTAACCCTTGGATATAAGTTGCACTCCACAAATGGCCAGGAAAAATTTACTTGTATGTGCCGTTTAAAAACACTGTGTATTTTCCTGAATATAAATGCACAAATAGGCTTAATTAACCTTCGGATATGAATTATGCTACAGGCAAAATTTCTTCTTTGGCGTTGAAAAACACAGTTTTTTTACTGACTACAACAGCAGAAAAACGCTTAATTAACCGTTGGATCTAAATTGCGCAAAAGAAATAAGCTGCCAAAAATTAACAGCTATGTGGCGTGTTAAAACGACGTGTATTTTACTGACTACAACAGCAGAAAAACGCTTAATTAACCTTCAGATATGAATTATGCTACAGGCAAAATTTCTTCTTTGGCGTTTAAAAAAACCTTTCTTTTACCGACTACAATAGCACAAACACGCTTAAGTAGCCTTTGGATATAAATTGGGCAAAAGAAATGAGCAGCCAAAAATTAACTGGGAACTTACATCCATACTTGGGAACCTGAATTCCTACCAATCTACTGGGGTGAACCTACATACCTACCTACATAATAGGGGGAAGTGGAGGGTAAGACCATTATGTAGGAGCTGGATTAAAAGTAAAATATACTTTTAAAAAAAGAATTACCCTTGAATCTCCTGCTGTTCCATCTCTGTCATCACACAGCTGGTCCTGCAGCAATGATAACACAATTTATGTAGAAATCTTACTGGGGGCCCTATATCAACGTACTCAGGGAACGTGTATACCTACTTACCTACTGAGGAGACCTATATAACTACTTACCTATTGGGGGTATCTATATACCTCCCCACCTTATGGGGGCCTATATGGGAATGATGGGTGACTCCACATCTCCCACAACAGGCACCCAGCGTTCTTAGCCTATGCTATCCTATGAAAACAGGTTGTGTTGGGGGCCACACCTTGCTTTTCTATATAGGCCTCCAATAGGTATGGAGGTATATAGATATGGCTAGAGATGGGCGAATTTCCCGAAGTTGAGAGCTCAGGTGGCAACATTAGTGACAGAGTGTGGAGGTGACGGCGGCAGCACTAGCAGGCATAGGTCAAGACAGTGGCACAATGACATTCTGGAGAGGTGGCCAAAAACATGAATATGCCCACAGAGTGGCACAATGACACAGTGGGAGTCACGGCATCAGCAGGCCTGAGGTCAGACAGTTGGCACAATGACATCTACAGGAGGTGGCAAAACAGTAGTAGGCCATCGAGTGTCCCAAGTGACAGAGAGTGAGGTGACAATCGGCGAGCAGCATGAGAGTCAGGCCTGGCACATAAACATTCGGAGGTGGGCAAAACAGTAGTAGGCTCCACAGACTTGCACAATGACACAGTGTGTTAGGTCACGGCAGTGCAGCCACACGCATCAGCATGAGGTCAGACAGTGGCACAATGACTGATTATGTGTAGGTCACAGCATCACCACAGCAATCATGAGGTTCACGACAGTTGGCACAATGACACAGTGTGCAGGTCACACAAGGTCAGCAACGCACAGAAGCACATTAGGTCAGACAGTGGCCCAATGAACACAGTGTGTAGGTCACTGGCATGCAGCCACAGCAGCAGCATGAGATCAGACATTGCAAATAACATGCTGGAGGTTGGCAAAAAACAGGAATAGGCACGAGAGTGGGACATAATGAACAGTGTGAGTCACGCAGCAGCAACAGCTGCAGCATGAGGTCAGACAGTAGCACAATGACGAATTCTGTTCTGGAGGTGGCAAAACAGTAGTAGGCCACTGAGTGGCACAATGACAGAAGTGGAGGTGACGGCGGCACAGCAGCATGAGGTCAGACAGTGGCGACAATGACATTTTTGGGGTGGCAAATACAGAATAGGCCGACAGAGTGGAACAATGAAAGAGTGTGTAGTCAACTGCAGCAGACTACACAGCAGCAATGAGGTCAGGCATGGCACAAGAACTTCTGGAGGTGGCAAAAACAGGAGTATGCTCTCAAAGTGGACAATGACCACAGTGTGTAGGTCAACGCAGCAGCCATAGCAGGCAGCATGAGTCAGACAGTGGCAACAAAGACTCAATGTGTAGGTCACGGCCGCATCCGCAGCAGCAGCGATTAAGTCAGAGAGTGCACAATGACACAGTGTGCAGGTCACCAGGCAGCCAGCCACAGCACGAGCATGAGGTCAGACAGTGGCACAATGGGACATTCTTGGAGGTGCAAAAAACGGAATATGCCAAAGTGGGGACAATGACACAGTGTGTAGTCCAGGCGTAGCACCCAGCAGCAGCATTAGGTCAGAACAGTTGGGCACAATACACAGTGTGTCAGGTCACGGTAGCAGCAGCATGAGGTCAGATAGTGGCACATTACATTCTGGAGGTGGCAAAAACAGGAATAGGCCACAGAGTGGCACAATGACAGAGTGTGTAGGTCACGGCAGCAACCACAGCAGCAGTATGAGGTCAGACAGTGGCACAATGACATCTGGAGGTGGCAAAAACAGTATATGCCCACAGAGTGGGACAATGACACCCAGTTTTGGGGGGGTGGAGGTCAACGGCGGCAGCCAACAGCAGCAGCCTGAGGTCAGGTAGTGGCACAATGACATCCTGGGAGGTGTCAAAAACATAATTAGGCCACAGAGTGGGTCAATGACACAGTGTGGAGGGCACGGCGGCAGCCACAGCAGCAGCCGAGTGTCAGGTAGTGGCACAATTGACATTCTGGAGGTGTCAAAAACAGGAGTAGGCCACAGAGTGGATAATTACACAGTGTGTAGGTTCACGGCAGCAGCCACAGCAGCAGCATGAGGTCAGAGAGCGGCACAATGACACATGTGTAGGTAACCAGCAGCAGCAAGTCACTAGGTCAGACAGTGGCACAGAGACATTCTGGAGGTGGCAAAACAGTAGTAGGCCCCCCCCCCGATCTGAGTGGCACAATGACAGAGAGATGGAGGTGAAAGGGCGGCAACACATGAGAGGTCAGCAGTGGCACAATGACATTCCTGGAGGTGGCAAAAACAGGAATAGGCCACAGAGAGGCACCATGACACAGTGTGTAAGGTCATACGCAGCAGCCACAGCAGCAGCATGAGTCAGGCAGTGGCACAATTACATTCTGAGGTGGCAAAAACTTGAGAAGTCCGACAGAGTGGCACAATGACAGAGAGAGGAGTGAACGGGCGGCAGGAGCAACAGCATGAGGTCAGAGAGTGGCACAAATGACACAGTGTGGAGGTCAACGGCAGCAGCCACAGCAGCAGCATGAGTCAGACAGTGCACAATGACAGCAGTGTTGATGGTGGGTGCAATACCCATTCCCCTTGTAAAGATGGTTGGTGTGCAGATGGAGAAACTGGCAGCAGATGTGTGGCATCAGCGGGTGGGCGGCAATCAGAAATAGTGGCTGAGGCAGGTAGTTGAACCCTAGACTCATTTCTCACAGTTTGGGTGAAGGCTCAAGGCTGATTAGGTACAGACGCCAAGGTATTTGTGTGGTTGGAAAACCTGGCCGATCCACGCCTGATTCATCTTGACAAAGTCAGTCCGTTTCCACATTTTCCGTGACAACGGTTCTCCTTGGGGTAACGATGTGCCCTGCCGCCGCACAGAACACCCGCTCTGATTTCCACACTACTGCCGGCAAGTGACAGCTTGCTCCACTGCAAACTCCGGCAAGTTGCGGCCACACATCCAGTTTGGCCGCCCAGTAGTCCAGCGATCTTCTAACTGGTTGTGGCTGAGTGTTTCAAGTAGGCCACCACCTTTGGTTCAGGTGGTCTGCCCGGTCCCTGGCTGCTGCTGGCGATTCCCCTCCTCACTAGGCGGGGTGAAGGAAGCTGCTCATCAGTGACTCCAGACTTAGGTTGCTGCTGATGGAGCTGGTACTGCTCCAAACCCCCCCCCCCCCTTCCCCCGCAGCCGTGGCAGTATTACGTGAGCCTGAAGAACCCCCCGGTCAGACCTGTCAGAGGGGGGGATGATGCCGCACATAGGAAAGCGCCAACTGACTAGGAGGATTTCCCTATAGTATTTGAGTTTGTCCTCCCTCTCAATAGCTGGGAAAAAGGCTCCCATTTTGACCCGTTACGAGAGTCCAATAGTGGTGGAGAGCCAGAAGTTCATCCCTCTGCCGGATGCTGACTATTCGGCTGTCACTAGCCATCAAATCAGCATGCCTGCGGGCCATCTGCACAAGTGACACCGAGGGGCTCCCTGCCTCCATCTCACGTATGCTGCCACCTTGCTTGCGGGTCCATCTCGCCCTCGTCTTCCACATCTCCATCCTACCACCTCCAGCTGCTCCAGCTCCGCTCTCCCTCTCTTACACCTGGGTAGAAAATCCACTCAATTCACCAGACAATGCTACTGATCCAATGTCCTCCTACACCATTTTCAGCCCCAGCGACTCATTTGGCCGCAGATGTAGTCCGACACATCTCCAGTCCCCTGCCCCGACAGATTTTCAGCATCTGTTCCAGGGCATGAAGCAGTGGAATGACGTTATTCATACCCGTAGATCCCGCGACTGACAAATAACGAGGCCTCCTCGAATGGCCTCACAAACGGCAGGTGTCACGCATGAGGTGCCACTGGCTGACATCAAAATTACACAGGGGAGTACTCCTGGTCCGCCTGGATCATCAAAAAAACGTTAATGGCCTTTGCTCTGTTCAACAGACGGTCAATCAATTGTGCAAGGCTGGAATTCCAACGGTGGAAACATCGCCTACAGATGTGTGTTTGGGGGAGGCCGTTCTGCCCGCTGCAACTCGAGGAGGGATGTTTCCTGGCTTTGTAGGAATTGGATGAAGTGCATGCCCAGTTACCTGGCCATTTTCCACAGAATCTTCTGAAGATCGGTGGAAGACTTCAGAACCTTTTCACAACCAGATTGAACACGAGCGCCATGCAGGGCGCCTGGAACCTATCCCTCCACGTGCAGCCTGACACCATGTTTCCTACCCACTGTCCGTCACCAATTTCCATTTGCAGTTGGCGCGGAGAAAAGCCCACACATCGATTTCTTGCTGCATGACGCGGAGCAGGTCCTCCCGTGTGACTTCGTCTCGCCGAGGCAAGCCATTTGTAGGAACTGCGTGACACCTGCGGGTGCCCTACACCTCGTGGTATGATGTGAGCAGTACTTGTGAGGCTAGAGGTGGTGGTGGAGGAGGAAAGGAGGCGACATTGGCGCAGGAGCCGCAGTTTGACAACGTGGAGGAGAAACGGCGTCCTCTGTCCAAGTGTTGGTGTCCTAGGCCGGAAGCACATGCACCCAGTGGGCCGTAAAGGACCATGTACTGGCCCTGACGTATTACAGCTCCAGACGTCCCGCGCTGGCCGTGCACTTGGAACAACCGATAAGCTCAAGGACTTGGCCCCACCTTTGTTCTACATAATTATGAATGCCTGGTATGAGCCTTTTTGAAAAAAAAATTACGGTCTTGGGAACTCTCCATCTCGGCCCTCGGCACAATCCATTAGTTCTCTGAACGGTGCAGAGTCCAAACATTATCGAAAGGGAGGGACTTGCAGTACCAACAACTTGGAACAGGATACGGTTCAGCTTCCTGCACCTTAGGATGGTTTGGGACGATACTGTTGTCTCTCTTGCAATCGCCTCGCTGAAACGACTGCTGGGGCGCCAAGTAGCGAGGATAAGGAGGCAACTGGACCGGGAAGATGATGTCAAAGAGAAACAGCGCCTCTTCAGCAGAGGTGGTGGAGCCCTTGACCATGGCTGCAATGGCATGCGTGCCACTGTGCGCGCTAGCTGCTGTGGCGGCAAGGATGTGACCACCCACATCTGAAGCCACGATTCTACCTAGCCACCAGAATGTGACGCGGCATGTGTTGACGCAGGGCCGTGTGCCACGTTAGCTCCCTGTCCACGCTTCACTTTCTGCTTCATGATCTACATATACCCATATTCGGCTCCTCCGGTGTCCTAGCAAAGAACTTCCACACCGCCGAGTATCAGTTATACCGCCAACCTCCGCACTGAGTTACTACTGCCCGCCTCTGCCTCGCTGAGCCAAGTGCCGCTACTTTCTTGGACACTGCCCAAGCGGGGTTTTTACCCCGAGCCCTAGCCAACCACCCTCCCCGCCCCTACCCCCCCCGCCCTTCCCCCCCCCCGATTGGCTCTTCGACCTCCACACTGCTGCAATCCTGCTGACTCATCGGCCACACGCACCCACTTGCTGGCCTGCGCCCGCTGCCTGATGCCAAGCTGACGCCCCTCTTCCCTGACGATGGATGAAGCCCTTGCCTCCCCACCGGCTCCCAAGTGGCCGGTCGGCTAAATCATCATCTATTTGTGTTACAGCGTCACTGCTGTCCTCATCAACCCGTCCTTGGTATGCAGAGGCAACCCCTCACAACATGGACTCCCATGTCCACTCTCAACATCTATACTTTGCGCCTACTGCAAGAAGCAGAGAATAATGGCCTCATTTTCTTTCTTCGCTGCCTAAGTTGCTTGCTGAACTGCCCTTCTCAAATTGTTCATCCTCGCTCTAAAGTGGCGCTGAGCACAGACCACATAGTATATCTCAGGCTGAGTGGAACCGGATGGACACGAGGCGGTTGAGGCAGTGAGGGCCGCTGTAACCCGCTCCAACCCGGGCCCATGCCGAACTAAGGGATGTGTCAGACGTTCCCACCGACTTGGCTGGGTTGTCAGATGTCATCTGGAGGAATGAATGACCTAGTCAACCAATCAAGAACCATTGGTTTGCTACAGCACACGGCTGCATAATGACAGCGGCCAAGTTGTGGCCTCCACCGAGTTGACCCCCTGGCTGCGACGTCCCCCTTGCTGGCTGCGACCTGGACCTGCTCCAGGAAAGTTTGTGCCTCTGCCACTTGCATGTAAGAGCCTGCCACTATCTCTGATCTGACATACTGTATTGTTTATAAAATGTACAGGACACTGTTTGATGAAGAAATCTGTAATAAGATACATACACCACCTCTTATTTGACTCCAAATGAACCCACTAAGAAGCTTTGTAACCTTTGGATAAAAATTGCGCTCCCAAATGGCAGGAAAATTACTTTATGTGCTGTTTTAAAAAACTCTGTGTATTATTACTGAATGTAAGGCTTAATATGAATTATGCTACAGAAAGTCTTCTGTGGCAGTGAAACAGAAAGTTTCTTTTACTGAGTACAACTGCAGAAAAATACTAGTTAACCCTTGGATGTAAATTGCTGCCAAAGAATTGATGCCACCAAGAAACTACTAGCTTTGTAGAGTGTTACAATGCGGTGTATTTTATAACGTCCACACAACAAGAGATAAAATTGTAATTAACCTTTGCTTGTGAATTTGGGCCTACAGGAAAAATAGTATATATTTTGTGCGGTGAAAATGAGTATCTTGAGTCACCACAGCTGAATAAACAAGCGTAATTATCCCCTGGATGTAAATTGCGCCAAAAGAATTGAGCCACACAAAACTACTAGCTTAGTAGCGTGTTACAATGCCGCGTTTTTTACGCCACACAACAAGAGAAAAAATAGTAATTAACCTTAGCTTTGAATTAGGCTAAGGAAAAATGAGTAAATATATTGGCGGTGAAAATGACAGGTTTCTTGGAGTCAACCACAGCTGAAAATAACAACGCTTAAATAACCACTGGATGTAAATTGCGCCAAAGAATTGAGCCACCACAAACTACTAGCTTGGTAGCGTGTTACAAATGCCGTGTTATTTACCGCCACACAACAAGAGAAAAAATTGTAAATTAAACCTTTGCTTTTGTGAATTAAGGCCTACAGGAAAATTTATATATTTATGGCGGTGAAAAGGACAAGGTTTCCTTGGATTCCCACAGCGAAAAACACGCTTAAATAACCCTGGATTAAATTACCCAAAGAATTGACCACCACAAACTAATAGCTTGTAGCGTGTTACAATGCAGTGTTTTTTTACACCACAACTACAAGAGATAAAATTGTAATTAACTTTGCTGTGAATTAGGCTACACCGGAAAAATTGTATATATTTGGCGGTGAAAATGACGGTTTTTTTTTTTGGAGTCACCACAGCTGAAAAACAAACGCTTAATTAACCCCTGGATTAAATTGCGTCAAAGAATTGAGCCACCACAAACTACAAGCTTTGTAGCGTGTTACAAATGCCGTGTTTATTATGCCACACAACATACAAAGATAAAATTGAAATTAACCTTTGCTATGTGAATTAGCTACAGGAAAAATGTAAAAATTTTTGGCGGTTAAAATGACGGGTTTCTTTGAGTCACCACAGCTGAAAAACAAACGCTTAATTAACCCCTGGATGTAAATTGCCCCAAAGAATTGAGCCACCACAAACTACTAAGCTTTGTAGCGTGTTACAATGCCGTGTTTTTACGGCCACACAACAAAGAGATAAAATTGTAATTAACCTTTGCATGTGAATTAGGCTACAGGAAAAATGTAAAATATTGGCGTGAAAATGACGGTTTATCTTCTTGGGTCACCACAGCTGAATAAACACTCTTAATTAACCCCTGTAAATTAAAGTGCGCCAAAGAATTGAGCCACCCACAATATACTAGCTTTGTAGCCGTGTTACAATCCGTGTTATTTACCGCCACACAACAAGAGATAAAAATGTAATTAACCTTTGGCATGTGAATTAGTCAGGCAGGAAAAATGTATATAATTTTGGTGTTGAAAATGACGGTTTCTTGGAGTCACCACAGCTGAATAACAATGGTTAATTAACCACTGGATGTAAATTGCGCCAAAGAAATTGAGCCACCACAAACTACAAGCTTGTAGCGTGTTACAATGCAGTGTTTATTACGCCAACACCAACAAGAGATAAAATTGTAATTAAACCTTTGATTGAGAATTAGGCAACCGGAAAAATGTATATATTAAGGCGGTGAAAAATGACGTTTCTTGTAGTTCACCACAGCTGAATAACAACGCTTAATTAACCCTCCTAGATGTAAATTGCGCCCAAGAAATGAGCCACACAAACCAACTAGCTTTGTAGCGTGTTACAATCGGTGTTTTTTATACCGCCAAACACCAATAGATAAAATTGTAATTAACCTTGCTTGTGAAAATAGGCTACAGGAAAAATGTTATATTTTGACGGTGAAAATGACGGTTTCTTGGAATCACCACAGCTGAAATAACAACGCTTAAATAACCCCTGGATGTAAATTGGCGCCAAAAATTGAGCAGTCCAAAAATGAAGAGGTAAATGTATTGTAAATAACGCTGTTTCTTAAATGAATACAACAGGAACTTGGCTTTAGATCCCCCACGGAAATTCAATGGTGCTGTGAGGCAAATAGGATATAAAATGTATATGCATCTGCAGTGGACGCACACTGGATTTTCAGATCAATACCCAAAAAAATCAGAAATATAACATTAAGAGAATCAGTCCTCTGATACAATCTGAGACCCCCCACAAAAATCGCTGATAAAAATCAGTTCTTCATAACAATCACCAGCCGCGTGCAGCCACCTAATTCCCTGATCAGTACAGTGTTTAGCGGAATGAGCTCCCAGGCGTCGCGCCCAGACTTCTATATGCTTGACCGTCCAGAATCCCGCCGTTCTCTGATTGGCTTCATCTCTCTGCACATGTCATGCAGCATGCCCTTCTTTCCTCCCAGAGTGCTTTGCCCCATGAAGCGCCAAGTGCTCGTAGCCTAAAATCAGATGAAAACACACTTTGATTCACCCAAGCTACCCCCAACTTTCGACTTCGTTCAGAACCAAAGTTTTCCTGAAATTCTAAACGAATTCCACTTCGTTAGAATCAATTCGCCCATCTCTACCAAACACGCAGCTGCATGTTTAGATACGTGTTGGATCTGTTTTGGATCCGATTGCTGCAGCGTTTTTTGGATTCCAAATCGGATTCCAAAAAAACGCTGTGTGAACATACCCTCTAAGACAGAGTAACTCCAGGGCCATGAACAATACAAACAAAATGATTATTTGCATTTAATTACATACAAAAATTGGTCATATTAATAAGATCCCTTTGTAGCTTATTAAGAAAGTCAGGTGTGGTGAGCTGGCTATTGTGAGTATATAAGGTGGTGATCGACTGTCTGCACACATGTCCCATGTTGCTATCATTGGTATAAAAGGGGCAAATAACCAAGTAGTCCAAAAGGGATAGCATATTGATTTTTCCGACCAAAAGTGGCAGAATTACTTAAACTATGTATTTGAGAACTGAAACCCGAGCTGCTGTAGGTGAAAGTGTATCGTTAGCGGATAAATAGGCACCAATGTTAACTAAGCATAGTAAAAGAGCACCACCACATTGGCAAAATGAGAAGAGTGAATGTCAGCAATAAGCGTGTGGAGTGATGACAGACAGACCACTATAGAAGGGCATCTCACTGCCGAAAATGAACTTTGGTCTACACACATCTGTCTAAAACAACAGAACAAGCAAACTTCAATTGCATATGGGGACACTAAAGCAGTCATTGCAACTCCTGCTAACTTGGTGCATCAGCAGAAAAGGCTTACGATTTTCATAAGCATTAACGAAGTGGATCGTCAATGATTGACCATCTCCAATAAGTCACATTTTCTTCTTCAAAGAATGAATAGAAATTGGTGTGTCAGATTGGGAAACATCAGATAACAAGCACCCTGCAAAACCACTTGCTGGAAGCACAAAAACTAGAGCAGCGTTATGGACTGCAGAATGTTTTTATTATTACATATTTTTAATGTAGACCACCATTTAACTTCCAGTTCGCTGTACAATACATATGTCCAAACAAATGCACAGTGGCAACATTTAGTACAAACAACTGGAACAGAGTGATCCTGCCCACGAAGGCTTAGAATCTACACGGGAGGAGGAAAAAGACAGAAGTTGATGAGCAGACGTGTAGTGGGTTGGAATAGTGAAGCAGGGTTAATCTTATGTTATAGGCTATCCTGAATAAAGGGGTTTTCAGGTTTCTTTTGAGGCTAGTGAAAGTGGAGCAGAGTCTGATGTGTTTGGGGCAGTGAAGTTCCAGAGAATGTGGGAAGCACGAGAGAAGTCTTGGAGGAATGGATGTGTGAGAAGCTGATAATGAGAGCAAAGAAAAAGGTCCTATAAGTAGCGTAGCTTGCATTACGGGAGGTAACTAAGAGATTTAAGGCCAATGATGAATGGAGGGACAGTTTATTGGAAAGCATTGTAGGTCATGGATTTGTAACTTGAACTGAACTCTATGAGCAATGGGTAACAAGTGAAGGATTGCAGAGTGGAGAGATAAAGCAGAAGTGAGGAGAGAGGGTAGATCCAGATAGGCGGCCTAGACGAGGATGGTTTTGAAGGGGGTCAAGAGTGCAGACATTAGGCCAGAGAATTATATGCAGTAGTCCAAGACAGGAAATGACAAGGGCATAGACCCAGCATTTTATGGCAATCAGGGAATGAGCAGATTAGTGAAATATTTCAGGTGGAGGCGGCAGGAAGAGATAAGGACTTAGATGTGTGGTTATTTGAAAGGATAGGAATGAGTCAAGGGCTATCCCCCCCGCACTTTTTGTGGCAATTATTTGACTACTCTTCCATGTGGAAAAGGAAAATTCCAACAATTTGGGTATGAATCCATCCTTGTAGATCACATGCACCATACATGTTGATTAACTTCTCTGGGTGTCAGAATGGGATCATCCAACAAGATAATGGCGAATGTCACATGGCTAGAAATGTCAGACGTTGATTGTAAGAGCATGAGCAAGACGTCCAAGAACAACCCTGGCCCCCATAATTCCCCAGAACATGAACCAAATATTGAGCATCCTGTGGGAAACCATCTTGATTGTGCGTTGGCTCTAAAGATCCTGCCCGCACGTACCCTCCACAGCGCTGTAGGATGCAGTCACAAAGTCTCTGCTTACAGCCTTTCACAACCGTACCAAGGTACCTTATTGAGTCACTGCTCCCAACCCATCTAGCTGCTGACTTATCTGCAGATGCTGGTTTTTCTTGATTTTATAATAATCGACTGGTCATAATAATATATTCAACTACGTAAGAACACAAATGTGCAAAAGGTCAATTTACTAATGATTCTTCAGTCTATGGAAGTCTTAAATGCAATTTCAACTGTCTAGTCGACTTTTGGGGGAGTAAGTGAGGTATGTAGCCAGAACATTTGGGACATCTGTCCATTACAGATTGACAAAAATCACAAGACAAAATATTACAGCAATGCACCTCTAATTTTTTCATTAAAATGACAGACAGACAATGACGGAAACACCCTTGAATGACCCTATTTGTACATCAAAGTGGTCTTGCTAAGCGCCAATTGATGTCCATCATGACCATAACCTCCAGCACAGTTGTGAACCGGGTGAAATCTGCTCCTATGTGTTGGCAATTGACAGTAACAGAAACTCTTTGTTTAATAAAAAGCTTAGGTATGTTCACACGGGTTTTTTTGCGGGGGTACAGAGGGGGCCGAAATTTTCCCCGGGTATTGGGTTTTGCAAATACGCGCGTACTCCCGCATGGGGGGGGCCGGCCCCCCGCCGGGGTCCCATGACTGAATTTTCTCATGGGGGTTTTGCCGCTAATTGGTCCTTTTCCCCCGCGCGAAAAATAGATTGTTTGTGCAAGCGGGGGAGAGGAGGGGAATCCATATTTATTTGAGAACTGTGGTTACTTTTAATGGCAGGCGATTTGCTCGTATTAGAGCGCAAATAGCTAAAATTCCCCCTGTGAACATGTTAGAACCTGTCCTGCTCTCTAACTAAGGGTTTTTTGGGTCAATGGACTGATAATTTTACCACAGGGGTTCATTTTCAAACAAAAGGGAAACATTTGTGCTGTACAGATGATTGTCTTGACTGAAAGAAATTGAAACAAACCCTAAACTTTGAAAAGGGTGTTTACCATTCATGCGAAACGAGATTTTGAAAGTGGGGATTGAGGAAACATGAATTATTAAATAGTTAGAGAATTTTTTCATGGTTCAGTGATTATTTTTGGCAGGATTTTAATAAGAGAAGCAGCCTGTAGAGGAATGTAAGATTCTTATTATCCAGCTCCTAAGACGTCTCTAACATCTTGCCCCATTTAAGAAAATCATCTTCATTTCCCCTGCGGCACTTTTTCTCGGAGCAGAATCAAGAGAGGGCCCCAAAGCGGGTGGTCGGGAATTGAAAATCTCCCTCGGTAACGCAGCGTTTTGGCTTTTTCGAATTAAAGGGAAATCTGTTTTAAAGTTTTAAATCTTTCTACGGGAAAAAAGGGTTGAGTTGATAGTGAAAGCTCCCCCCCAACACAATATCCACCCCCCCCCCCGCCCCCCAAATGGATCTTCAGGTAAAGCTCAGGGGTGCAATTTGTTTTGCATTAGTGGAACACCTGTTGGTTCCCTCATTCACTAAAAAATTTCCCTGTTCCATCTCGTAGCGGCTGGACCGGGGAGAAGTGACGGGGAAAAGTTAATTGGACTAGTGTAAAACAGCACTCGTAAACCGTCTCCCCCTTTTTTAGGTGAAACTGTGAAAATGGCCCAAAAGAAAATTTTTTCCATTGGATCCATTTCTAAAATGGAGGAACAGTACATATTGAGGGACTGAAAAACTGAACGGCCCCGGGGTGTGAACCCCAACTACAGACCGAAATAGGGGTTTTGGTGCAATGAGACCACAAAACGATTATTCTGTATTCAGTATTTTTTCCAGGGGTGACTACCAAAAAAGCAACCCCGGGGAAGGAGTGGGGGTAAAACGGCCCCTTAAAGGGGGTTTTCTCCATTGCTGTTCCAAAAGAGTCACAGGCAGCTGCCTGGTCGGATTGGGGGGTTCTTAGCAGTGATTAAACATATTTGCCCCTTTCTTTAAAACTAGACTTATGTCACTAAAGCGTTAAAACAAGTATTGAAATGTCACTGTTTTTTAAAAGAAATATTTTTTTAAGGTGTTATTGACATGAAATTCTATCCAGATTTCGGTTAAAACAAACCCCAATTCTCACAGGAAAATAAAAAACATAGTCCAAAAATAACGTGAAAAAATGAGAAATGCACAGGGAAAAAGTATTGAAGACCTTGTGAAATGTTTTTAATATTTGCACAAAGTCTTTGTTGATGAGACAGCTTAAGATGCCCCCGCATGAAAAAAAATAGTTGCTTGCTTTGCTAAGGGTGGTTTTTTTGGCCCTTTTCCACAAAAAGGGGCCCATTATAAAACTGTCTGGGGGTCTAAAACTCACCTTGTTCCTATAGCAACCAATCAGACCCCCCATTCATTTTCCATACCCATTTAAAATGAAAGGGGCGCTCTGGGGTTTGTAGAGGAACAAGGTTTGGGGTTTTTGACCTAGACATTTTTCTACATGGGCCCAAAAAAAATTTTAGCCTAGAGGTTCCTTGGGCTCCGTACTTTAGTTTCCTTCCTAGTTTTTTTATTGGATTCAGGTCATTGATTGGTGGGCCCTTCTAGCAGCTTTTTTTTTTATTTCTCTAAAAAAAATTGGGGAATTTCTTGGATGTTGTCTGGGATCTTTTTCTTGCTGAAAGTCCACCCCTTTTTTATCTTTTCATTCTGGTAGATGGAGTGATTTTTTTTAAGAATGTAAAGTGCATTTATTACTCGTCCTTCCCTTTAATAATATGAAGTTTTTTTTTTCCCTAATTATTGAAGTTTTCGTGTTGTATGTGAAAAACAGCTGCAAAATGATGTTTCCCCTCTCCAAAACTTCACTGTTGGATTGGTGTTTTTGGAGTGATATGCAGCGCCTTTTGGCTTTCAGACATGATGTGTATTACGGTATTTACTATGCTATATGGTACTTATGCTATATGTTACCTCTTTTGGGGCGACATGTATGATCGGGCTTTTCGCCTGTTTTTTGGAGTAAACCGCCCTCCCCGGGCCCCAATCCCCCTGTCGGCGCAGGGGTGCAGGTTTAGGGCAGGTTCGCCCCTTTCAGCTGCGCCCCGCTGAAGGGGGGGCAATGGGCCGGGTGTGGGTTCCGGGGGGGGGGACGCGGCGGTCGAAAAATCCCAGATTAAGTGCGGTTTGGAAAGCAAAGGGGCGTGCAGCACTCGGGGAGCTTCCGACAGTCAGCCTAGTTTATTTTGGGCTAAATGCTCCGGCGGGGGTGAAATAAGCAAGAAGGAACATGACGGAAGCATAGAAATCGCAACAGAAATTCGGCGCCACCCGTCAGCTGATTCAAAAAACGCCCTTTTTAAAGGCGGAAAACTTCCAGAAAAGAACAAACTAAAAAATAAAAAAAAAAATCACTTTCCAAAAACTAGAAAAGCGCAATATCAAGAATTAGGTATTGGAAAATTGCCGGGGGGAATCAGTAATTTTAAATTCTGAAAGCTATTTTCCATTGGGCGGGCAGAAAGGGCCAATCAGAATAGGGGCGACAGGAACCCTTAAAAAATATGGAGAAACTATTGCCAATCAAATTTTAAAAAGGGGGGACGTTCAAAATACAGTAAAAATCAGAAAAGACGATTTTTCTGAGCTAGCGGGGGTTGGTATCTGGCCAATCAGAAAAGGAGCGACAGGGACCCATTATAGCCCCATGGGGGTTTAACCTCGAAATCAAAGGCGGGACAGTTTCAAAATACGGAAAAATGCTGAAAAGATGATTGGGTTTAGCTAGCGGGGTTGGCTATCCCCCCCAATCAGAGCGCGATTACTTTCCCATTGTAGTCATGGAGAAATGGGCGAAGAAAACTCGATTTCAGCGCCGGCGGCATGGAGTATGAATAAAAAAATCATTTTTATAGTTGTAAAAAATTTTCTGAAAAAAAAAGTGAAAACCTTTATAAAAATAAAAAATTAAATCCGAACATGGTTTGTGCCGGACCGGCCTACATCAGGGAATTTCAATAGAGAGAATTGCCGGGGGAAATACAGTAATTCAAATTCTGTAATTTCTCATTGGGCGGCATAAAAAGCCAATCAGAATAGGAGCGACAAACCATTATATCCCATGGAAGTATTGACCAATCAGAATAGGAAGGACAAAGACCCATTATAACTATGGAGGAGAATTTTCCAATCAGAAAAGGAGCGACAAAGACCCCTTTACCTAGGAGGGGGTATTGACCAATCAAATAGGCGACAAAAAACCCCTTATTCCATGGAGAATATTGACCAATCAAAATCAAAGGGGGGACAGTTTCAAAATAAGTAAAAAAACAGAAAAAGAGCTGATGGCTGGCTAGCAGTGGGTTTGGGTTCCCGCCAATCGAGGAGCAGCATTTTTCCCCTGTATCTATGGAGGACGGCGAAAAGCAATCTCGGCGTCAGCCCGTGCGGCAGGAGTATTTAAAAAAATCTTTTATTAAATGTAATCATTTTCAATAAAGCGCTGCAACCTTCTCTAAAAAAAAACATTAAATCCCCCAACAACGCATATTTGTCCGCCCGAGACCCGGCTACATCAGGAAATGCATATAGATAATTGCCGGGAAATACAGTAATTCAAATTGTTTACTGCTCTTCTGATTGGTCGGCAGAAGCCAGCCAATCAGAATAGGAGCGACAAAGACCCATTAAATCCTATGGAGGAGTTATTGACCAATCAGAATAGGAGCGACAAAGACCCATTATAAGCTATGGAGGAGAATTGAACCAATCAAATAGGAGCGACAAAGACCCATTATATCATGTGGAGAAGTTTTGACCAATCAAATTCAAAGGCGGGACAGTTCAAAATACAGTAAAAATAAAGAAAGAGCTGATTGGCTTGAGCTAGAGGTTGCATGGCTATCCCAGCCAATCAAGCGCGCGAGCTACTCTCCCATGTAGTCTAATGAGAGATCATCGCAATGCAAATCTCGCGCTCAGCCCATGCGGCATGGAGTATGAATAAGAATATAATTTTCATTAATGGAAAATCATTATCAAATAAAGCGCTGAAACCTCTCTAAAAATAAAGCATTTAAATCCTAACAACGCATTTGTCACCTAACCGCCTAACATGGGGAATTGCAATATAGAGACTTGCCGGAAATACATTAATTCAATTGGTTTAAGCTCTTTCAGAATGGTCGGCATAAACCACCAATAAAGAATATGAGCACAGTGGCCCAATCTAACCTTATGGAGTAGTACTGACCAATCATAATAGGAGAACAGGGACCCATTCTAACCTTGAGAAATAATGACCAATATTGACACAGTAAAAAGTTAGAAACCGAGCTTGATTGGATTGAATCGACGGGGGCTCGTTCCCAGCTTAGCCCAATCAGGAGCGCGAGCTACTTTCTCATAGATTCTATGGGGAAAAGCAATTCACAGCGAGCTCTGTAATTGGCTAAGTTAAAAGAGGCGCGGTAATTTGGAACCAATGGGAAGAGCGAGGGACGCTCTATGTTTTTTCTAATGCAATCTGAAAATAAAACTGTAGCATGGCCTGAAATCAAAAATGATAAGACTCCGAAGTTGTCCCGATGTGTATATAAAAAGAATAATAATATGGAGGTAAAGAAAAAAATATTTGTAAATCAAAAAATCCTTTTTATTCTTTATATTCGTACACCAATACAATTGTATCCTTGTCTATACGAAAATAAAGAAATAAACCTGATTTTATTGATTAATATTTTTTTTTTTTTACCCCCATATTATTATTCATTTTATATACACATCGAGACAACTTCGGCCAGTATTATCATTTGATTTCGGCCAAGTACAGTTTTATTCAGATTGTCATTAGAAAACGCCATATGGCAGCGTCGCTCGCTCTCAGCATTGGTCCAAATACCCGCGTCTCTTTAACTTAGCCAATCACAGAGATCGCTCTGCTTTGTTTCCCAAGAACTCTATAGAAAGCAGCTCGCGCTCTGAATGTCTAAGCTGGACGAGCCCCCGCCGCTTCAACCAATCACTTCTTTCTGCCTTTTTACTGTATCTTTGAACTGTCTCATCCTTTGAATTTTGAAATTTGGGAATACTCCTGCCAAAAGGATATAAATGGGCCACTGTCGGTCCCCATTCTGATTTGGGCCCCAAATTTCCTTTCCTGGTTAGAAAAGGGCCCCCCTGTCCCCTCCTATTCTGGAAAGGGTGGTTTTTTTGCCCAACCAAAACAGAATAGTTTTAAAAAAAATTTTAAATTTCTGGGATTTTTTCCCCCAATTTTTCCCCCTAATTGCAATTTTCCCCTTTTGTTTGCGCCCGGGCTCGGGGACAAAAAAGGTTTTTTAAGGGGAAAATTTTTTTCGCTTTTTTTTTATTTGAAGGGGTTTTGCGCCTTTTTTTCTTTATAAGATTTAAAACTTAAAAAAAATGATAAAATTTTTTTTCATACTCCAAAGGGCCCTTAAAGGGCGCTGAGCGCCGAGAATTTCCCTTGCACGATTTCTCCAAAAGGACTACAATTTAGGAAAGTACTCGCGCCCTGATTGGCTTTAAAAAACCCAAACCCCCCCCCTAGCTCACCCCCCAGCTTCCTTTTTTTTGCATTTTTTTAAATGTATTTTTGAACTGTCCCCCTTTGATTTTGATTGGTTAAAAATTTTCCCCTACTAAAAAAGGGTCCCTGCGCCTTCCCCCATTTTCCCGTTTTGGGCCGGGGTAGCCCCAAACCCCCCCCTAGCTCAGCAAATTTAGCCCCCTTTTCTGCATTTTTTTTTCTGTATTTTGAAAAAATTTTTCCCCCCTTTGATTTTCTGATTTTGGAAGTAGTTCCCATAAGGGTTTTAAAGGGTTTAAATGTCGCTTTCCCATTCTGAATTTGGGCCGGGGTTTCCCGCCGACCAAAGAGGAAAATTAAACCCTTTCCCGAATTTGGGGAAATTTCTGTATTTCCCCCCGGCAAAATTTTTCCCCAAAATCCTAATTCCCCGAATTAGGATATTTTGGGAAAATGAATTTTTTTTTTTTTAAAGGGTTTTAGGGGGTTTTTTTTGGGGAATGTTTTTCCCCCTTTTTAAAGGGCATTTTTTTAATTTATAAATCCCGCCAACCCACCCTCTTTTTTGAATTTTTTTACGTTTTCCCGGGTTTTCTCGAATTTGGAATTTCATGTGAGGCGCAGTCCCCGCACTGGCCCCATGTCCCCCCCACGCCATCGTCCCCCACTGCCCCCCACACAAGGCGAGGCGTGGCGTTTTTTTCCCCATTATGAGTCACTACCTCGGGGGGCGAATCATGGCGCAGCGCCCCCACTGCCCAAAGCCCCACTGCGCCCAACACTGGCGGGCGCGGCGGACTTACATGGAAATTTTTAAATGAGCGCCCCCGGCTCCACCAAAAATCAGGCGAAAGTTTCGCCGAAAACCGGGGGGAAAGGTGCCCCCAACGGGGGGGAAATTTCCCAACATGTCGCCCAAAAATGTTAAAATGGTTAGCTTTTCCTGGGTCGGCCTTTCATTGGGAGTGGCATAGAGCGGGGTTTGGTGCTCACTCCCCCTGGCTCCCTCCGGGTTTTCCCCGGGATGTAAAGTCAGCAGGACCCGATTTTGGGTTTAAACCCCTGACTACCTTTAAAAGTTTTGGGGTGGAGACCTGCGGGAAAACCAGCAGGGAAACTTGCAGACTGTCAAAATTGGCTAGTTAGCTAACCCCAACGGCAGGCGTTTGTTTTTGTTTTATGTTTTTGCATGCCTTGCACTTGTATTTTCTTTTTTGCTGCAAAAAAAATACAGAGGCCCTGTATTTTAACCCCCTGGAATACCCCGTCTCTGCCTGAAAACACTGATCCAAAACCCAGACCACTAAAGCTAAAAAAATAATTATATATAAAAAATATAAATATAAAAATATATATATATAATAAAACCAAAACCAAATCAGTGACCAATATCCCACCTTCTTTACGAAGAAAACAAAGAGCCTCCCCCATGTTTTCTTCAGTTCTTGATCGTAATCGATAAATTTGCGTGAGCGGCCACCACAGCCCCCCAGACACTGTTCAGAGAGAAGGACTGTTTTCCCTCCCTGTAGATCTCACATTTTATGAGGGACCACAGGTTCTCTATGGGGTTCAGATCAGGTGAACAAGGGGCCATGTCATTATTTTTTCTTCTTTTAGACCTTTACTGGCCAGCCACGCTGTGGATTATTTGGATACATGTGATGGAGCATTGTTCTGCATGAAAATCATGTTCTTCTTGAACAATATCGACTTCTTCCTGTACCACTGCTTGAAGAAGGTGTCTTCCAGAAACTGGCATGAGGTCTGGGAGTTGAGCTTCACTCCATCCTCAGCCCGAAAAGGTCCCACAAGTTCATCTTTGATGATACCAGCCCATACCAGTACCCCACCTCCACCTTGCTGGCATCTGAATCGGAGTGGAGCTCTCTGCCCTTTACTGATCCAGCCTTGGGCCCATCCATCTGGTCCATCAAGAGTCACTCTCATTTCATCAGTCCATAAAACTTTAGAAAAATCAGTCTTAAGATATTTCTTGCCCCAGTCTTGATGTTGTATCTTATGGTTCTTGTTCAAAGGTGATCGTTTTTCAGCCTTCATTACCTTGGCCATTTTCCTGAGTATCGCATACCTTGTGCTTTTTGATACTCCAGTAATGTTGCAGCTCTGAAATATGGCAAAACTGGTGGCTAATGGAATCTTGGCAGCTTCACGCTTGATTTTCCTCAATTCATGGGCAGTTATTTTGCGCCTTTTTTTTTCAACACGCTTCTTGCGACCCTGTTGGCTATTTGACATGAAACGCTTGATTGGTCGGTGATCACGATTCAAAAGTTTGGTAATTTCAAGACTGCTGCATCCCTCTGCAAGGCATCTCACAATTCTTGACTTTTCAGAGTCCGTCAAATCTCTCTTCTGACCCATTTTACCAAAGGAAAGGAAGTTGCCTAATAATTAAGCAAACCTTATATAGGGTGTTGATGTCATTAGACCACACCCCTCCTCATTACAGAGATGCACATCACCTAATTTACTTAATTGGTAGTTGGCTTTCAAGGCTATACAGCTTGGAGTAGGACAACATGTATAAAAAGGATGATATGGTCAAAATACTCTTTTGCCTAATAATTCTGCACAGAGTGTATATATATATATATATTGTCTGACATTAAATATTTACACATGCTCTAACTGTGCCATTTAAACCAAATAATATGGAATTTGGTAAACATAGCTAAATATAATAATGTACCCCTGATGAGAAACTGATGCCCTAGTTGGCCACACTGATAAAGCTGATCATGCAGTGTCTTTGTGCTGATACTGTGAGGGAACCTGGTATCAAATGTTCAATTACCCTGAGCCACCAACATAGGAAAAATAAAGCATTACAAAGGTATTACTTGGTAGGTGCTTCAGAGCCTTGAGACACATTTTGTGTATGTTCTGAGCTCTGGGTTATAGATCAAGATCCTGAACAGATGACTCTCCTTTGATTGGG
The DNA here is from genome assembly GCA_025379985.1 of Phyllomedusa bahiana. Taxonomy (NCBI): domain Eukaryota; kingdom Metazoa; phylum Chordata; class Amphibia; order Anura; family Hylidae; genus Phyllomedusa; species Phyllomedusa bahiana. The sequence goes on from JAODAL010025000.1 coordinate 27,018, forward strand.
AGCCTTCATGAGGTCCAGACATGCCATGTTTTGATTGTTAGGCTAAGTTCACACGGCTAATTGCAGGGCGTCAGCCCGCCGAACCCATAGACTGCCACTACTCGTGGCGCGTAAGCGCCGTGAATAAATGACATGTCACTTATCTCCCCACGCGTCGTATTGTGCGCCTGGGGAGAGGAGGCGTAATCCATCGTTCTCTATGAGAACTGTGGATTATCGTAGTGACTAGGGCGCATTTTGCTTGTATTAGAGCGCAGTACGCCGCAGAATATATGGCGAAATGCGCCCCAATTTAAGCCGTGTGAACATAGCCTCAAGGTCCTGGCAGAGATATTTTAAGAAAATCTTCAGTATCAAATTTATAATGTGGCTTTATGGACTCTATATGTATGGTGTAAAGAATTCTAATTCCATCTGTTCTTTTGACATGGTTATCATTTTTTGGCGTGTATAGTTTACCTGCAGACAATATATGAATAATGTTGACTCATGTTTTTGTTGACTCTACCATGTGTAGGCAGGAGTTCTCAGTTTGAAGGTGTTTCAGTTGCACAATGTATCAGTGATCACAGGAATGTATGTATACCTTGTATTGTTGGAATTTATTTGTACAGTAACTGAAAGGAAATACTTCCCCTCTTAAATCTATTCTTTTTTAATCAGGGCAAACAGAATGGGTGTGAGGAGCGTTCAATCAGTGCACCGGAATTTATCCTGACCTTCTTGTGTAATTTTGATAAAAATGTAATTGCACATGGAAATATTCTTACTGAAGTTCATTTTATCAGTCCCTCATTCTTAAATAATCTTGATATCTAGCTTTGAAAAGTAGGCTTCTGAGAAACGAGGGATCTTTAGAAACCATATTCACAAACATCATTCCTCTACATGCCTTGCAGGGAATATTATTATGTTAACACTTGTCAGTACAAGTTAGTACTCTTGGTTTCTACACAGTTACAGTAGGTTACCAAATAGGGTATGTTGGGGATGCATAAGCAGAAGATGGAGGAAGAAGGAAAACATTTCAATGGGGCTTACACAACAAGACTGACAATGGAATTTACAATGCATATGGAAAATGTTTACTTCATCTTCCTCTGTCTTCAGATTTCTGTTTGTCCTTTAAGGGCCCAGTATTAAATATTACATTTCTCTTCTAGGTCATGTGAATAAACAATTTTTCAATTAGAATCATTTTTAAAAACAATTTCCTCTACAAACCTTGTTGTTACATATCTGTTATGTTGTTGTGACCTGGTGCATTGATTAATGGCAGGCCTGCAACAGGATTTGTGTGGTGAGACTGACCTTCTGGTTATGTGTGACCATGGCATTGCACAAAATAGGCGGACAAGAGAATAAAAAATAAATAAAACTAGGGGACGTCAAAGCATCTATAACACAAAATGACAGAAGTATTTTTTAAATGATTCCAGCTGACAGTTTGTAATGCCTGGTATGATCCAGCAGAAAAGTAACATTAAAGGGGTTTTGTCAAGAAGTGAGTTCCTTACACAGCAAGGCTGAGTCACGGGAAAGAAAGAAGGGGTCTAAGCAGAGATGCAGTGGCAGGGAAAATTTTAAATGTTTACTCAAATAATTACATTAGAACCAGTGGATTCTCTATACAAAAGACACAGAATCATTCACCACAGCCCCTTGCAAGCTCCTTCATGTTCCCTGTTATCAGATAAGAAGTACAAACATGCAAGCGCAGCCAGATCAGCTCCTGTCACAGCTCCTGGTCGTGTCTAATGTAAACTTTCAGGAAACTAAAAATTTTTGTAATCACATATATTTAGAAAAGTGAATAGCCATTATGGAGGATCCCACGTCAACATTACATCGTGGCAAAACCCCTTTAAATGCACCAGATCATATATGTGAGTACTCACTGCAATATACATTGAGAAGAGCACCCACTTGTATGTCACTTAGTACTAACATGAAATGGATTGTCTATTTGAATCAACATCTTCTACATATCTGGTCCAACAATCGGCAGAACACCATGGGTTCAGCTTCAGAGACCCCCGACAATTAGTTTTTATTGTTGATGGAATCTTTGGGGTCATTAATATTAATAATTACCAATTTCCTTTAATACATGGATAGACAAGGATGGCAGAATGATTTTCTGGCTAATAGATAAAGTTTCTGTAAGAGAACTGCCCTTACCAGAGAGCCCTATTAACTTAGATAAATGATATGTCAGGACAACTTTCTGATAAAATAACACGATCAGTCCGGGCGTATGGTGTGATAGTAGTCAATGGTAAGAAGAAAACAGCTCGACTCCTCCAGCATGCAGCAACGCACTGGTGTAGTGCTATGGCCAAGTTCTCAGCACAGTTCTGGGCGCCACCCCTCCTCAATTCAAAATGCAATAGGTAATGAACCAGCTTGTGGACTTTCTCCAAAGTAATGCTCTTGCAGGGCTTCTTAAAAACATCCAAATTTATGACATCAAAATCATATTAAAAGATCACAGCAGTTATGCCGTATACTAATGAGAGACTCCCAGTGCAAGCTTGATCGTGCAGGTTAGCAGACCGACGCGTTTCAGGTCACATGACCCTTACTCCTTTTTCAGAAGAAAAAAATCACTGTGCCATGACCAGGTAGATCTGAGTTAATCTAAATTTGTTCCATATAGTGTACATTTTACCCCTCCCTTTGTCCACATATTTCCCCACCCTTAGTTGAACTTGATGGACATATGTCTTTTTTCAGCCGTTCTATGTAACTATGGAAGTATGTGTAACAGATGCTAAATAGTTATATCTGGGGGACTACCTGGATCCTCCCTGCATGCGATGGACTTATATGTTGGGGAAACCACAGTTTAAATGGTGGGGTTCTCTAAACAATTTATTGGGGTTGTATGCTTCTGACAGCACAATTTTTCCAGTGTTTCCCCACCTAACATTTGGTTTCTGCCAAGCACCGTTGTGTTTTAACATTCTAAAAAGACATCTTTGACAGCCCAGTTAAGGACCTACTTATATCCTATTGACCGGGTTAATACCAACTGTGAAATCATAAAATTATAAGCTATAAAATTGTAGTACAATACGCACATTCTCATATAAAGATTTGTTAAATAATTTCCAGCTGTATAAACAGACTGACTTCATAGAGCTGTTTTTGTACCGTTACTATATAGATCTTTTCTGATTCCATGGCACGAGTTAAGGATGAGCATAGATTCGACATTCCTCTTATGGAACATACAAAGAGTAAGGTAAAGAAAGGATAAACTACCTGGAATCCATGTCTCTAAGCAGGACATTGACTGCAATGTGGTCATCACGGACTCAAGCAGATGGCGATGGATCTATTCTATTGTATGTAAACATGCTCCATGGTAACCTCACGCAGCAGCTTAAGGTGTCACGTCATCTTATTTTTTTAGAACTTTGGTGAATTAAGGCTCATTTCACAGAGGGGATCAATATGGTTTTTTAAAAAGCCAAAGGTTCCTCTTGGTTTATGATTAATTGAATAAAAGATGTTTTATTGAAGATTCATGTTTATTCTAAATATTGATTAGTTAAGGCAGAATTATCGGTCCTCTATTAAGATAACACAAGTTCTTTAAAACATAGATTCTTGAATTTTTCTCAAACTCTGGTCTAAGCATAGTTTAAATAAATATAGAGTCATACAGTATAATCAGAACTAGAAACCAGTTTCTGATAAGATGTTTAAAGTCATGAATAGGTGACCCCTTGATTTTGCATTGTTTCTCAGCTCAGCCTTCTCACAGAGAAATTGGTGGATATTTATCAAAGCCACAAGAAAAGGAGTTGAAGAGTCAATCTTGTTTCCATAGCACTATTTTATATATATATATATTATATATATATATATATATATATATATATATATAATATAATTTTCTCTTAATGAATGTAAATCACAGTGTACTCCAATACCTTCATCCTATCCAGCTTGAGTTGTGATGATCTCATACCTCCTGCTTCCAGCTCTTCAGCTCTGTGTGCTCAGAAGGGGGCGTGCGTGATTTGTTTGAATTGCATCATGTAACCCAGCAGGATGACATCACCAGGCCATTCCTCTCTCTAGTCAAAGAAAGGTCTGTTTATGTATAGAGCTGTGAGTAGCTACAATGTAGCTCAGTTGTAAAGTTTTTGCCTTACGGCACAAGGGTCCTAGGTTCAAATCCCTGCAGGAACCAAACCTGTGGAGTTTCTTTCTCTTTATCAATGCATATACTTCAGTGAGGTTTCTTTTTTCATTTATTTGCACTGTTTGGCTAATTACTAAGGAGAGGTGATGTCTGAGTATGTCTGGCCAGAACTGAGGAGCTCTCAGCCCTGGTCGTGGAGATGAGCTGCAAACAATGGATCACTAAAGGAGCAGCTTAAACAAATATGGTCTAGAATTTTTAATAATGATGAATGGTGACAATGTTTATTATTTAATTTGCAAGCTTCCCATGTCAATTTTACTTTGTGTCAAAATCCCTTTAAAGGCAACCTGTCAGGTGATTTATGATACCCTATCTGAGAGCAGGATGTGATAGATGGAGAGAAGCTAAGCTCTGTGATATATAGTTTTATATAATTTGATGCAAAAGCAGAGAAAATCAAATTGAAAGTGCTGACCCCACCCATATACAGTGATTGACAGTTTGCTCTTTACACACACTGACACAGGGAAAGCTGTCAATAACTGTATGAGGGTGGACTTTCACTGTCTTTAAGAAAACTGGTTACCATTTTCTCTGCTTCTTACTCAGAAGTCCTGTTCCAAGTCATATAAATCTATATATCACAGAGCTCAGCTTTCCTCCCTCTATTATATTCTGCTCTCACAAAGAGTAGCATGAACCACCTGACAGGTTTCCTTTAAATGGTCATTTAGATTCTAATAATGTTTTTATGAGAAGGAAGAACAAGACAAGAAAATAAGGAGAAAGTGTTGCCGTGAAAACCCAACATTAGTGCAGGATTTCGGTCTCTTAACCATTTCAAATTTTTTCTAAGGTAGCAAGAAGGTATTACTTTACTATCAAAAGCTAGGCATTTTACAGTTCTATCACACGAACTATCACAGTTCTATCACAGTTCTATAGAACACGAAAACCCTGTATGAAATTAAACTGCTTTTCTTTTCATGGCATAGTTTAAGGGAATGTGTCCTCAGAAAATGACCTATTGTTTAACTCATGTTTTGTGTTAAATACATTTTTTTAAGAATTGTTGGTTATGGTTTTCTTCATTGTTTCATATCACTATCAAAATAAAAAATAAAAATCCTGAAATTCTGCATTTATTACTTTGGTCACTACTAGGCTTAATAATAGTCTGATGCTTCCTGTTGTGTTAAAGGGGATGTATTGCTTCTTTAGTTCGGCTGATTCATACTGCTCTCAGCTTCTCAACTCAGAAATCAGGGGCGTTTTTTTCCCCCTCCCAGCTGGGTGACATCACCCCCCCTTCCTGTTATGCGGGCCCCCGAGACCCCCCCCACTCTGAGAACATTTTCCACTGTGTCCTCCCAAATCATCCTTTTTTTGTAAGAGCTGATAAAACCCACAGGTTTGCATTCAACTGACTAGCACTGATCTCTTCTCCAGGGGGGAATTTGTTACAGTTGAATCCAGCTTTCTATAACTAAAGATCCCCCTACTAGCAGGGAGGGGCAGGGGGCGACACACAATTGTGTTTTTCCCTGATTAAGAACCCCGCATGGTTTTTCTGTTTTTTTTCTGGCTGTGCAGAGTGAAAATGAGGGCCCCTTATTTTTGAGTAAAAGGGCGGGGACAACCCCGTGAATCAGCCAAGGGGGGCCGACAAATGTAAACACTCTCACTAGTGAAATGCAAGGAAGAGGGACCAACCACACTGGATAAAAAGGTAAAAAAACAGAAGATAAAAAACTGTGAATACAAGACAGCTTTTCTAAAACATCTAATTGCAAAGTTGTTTGTTTTCTTTTGTCCCCCTTTTCGAAGACCATTTAATGAAATGATACAACCCCTTAAAGAAAGATTTTTATTAGGATTACACTGAAAGGTGACACCAATGTGTATAGATAACACAGTCACAATAGGAGATAGCCACAGCTCACCCTTTCGTTCTCCCTCACTAAAAAACTCTTCAATAAAAGGCAATAGGTTTACTACTTTTCACAGGCTTGTATGTCCACGTAGATGTTGTAAAGCATATCTCTTAAATGAGTTTTCTCACAACAAAGATTAGCCTTCATTATGTAGGGAAGTTAAATGAAGACTTTTTCTAAACACATTGGTCTTTTGATATTGCCCTGGTAAGAAGATAAGAAAGATTTTATGTCTGGTTACTGTCCATATCTCCCTTCCTGATTAGACAGAAAGCAGGGAGTAACATCACCATGGTCGGAGGAGAGGGTGAAGGGAGGGGAAAATACTTAATCTTTAACAAAAAAAAGCAATTGTTTTCACATCTCAGAGCACTGTAGCTTTGTTGACACAGATTTAATCTCCTGCACTTCTGTTTTTGTAATGTCTCAACTAGTTGCAGAGAAGCTAAATATGCTATTCACTGCTATAGAACCACCCACAGCCTGACCAGGCAGTGTAAGTCTGAAGTCTCCTGTGACTCTGTGAAACAGCATGTTGAGACAACCTCTTTTAATGCTATTAAATGGTAGCTTGGGCAAGAAAGCTACCCTTTTAATTATATACACAGATCAGAATCACAAAATCTACAATCAGAAAATAAAAACAACTGAGAAGAAAAATATGTATCAGTATCTTGTTTTAATAAGTAAAAAAATATTGGTGACAGATTCCCTTCAAGACATATTTTCATGATGTTCTGTGATATTTAAGCAATGTGAAGCAGATTCCAGCCAGAGAAAACTGCTCATATCCTGGGTGTATCAGGATGTCCTGACTGGATCAGTCTTCTGTGTGCATGTATATCTGAGAATAAAATGTTCTAAAGATATTTGATGGTGAATATTTGTATTTAAAATGCAAACAGATGTTTCACTGGAAATCACTCTATGCAGTTTCTTTCTGCAACATGTACTTTCAAGATGATCAGGATATGTCCTACACATATGAAAACTTGTATGTATGACTTTCTTATGCAACTTACTTTCTTAGGCAAATTGGCCATATCAATATCAGGAGTGCATTGGCACTGCCACAGGAGTGGTTCCAAAATAAAAGAACAAATAACAAGTGGATATTTGGATGCCTACTGTAGAGAGATGATTAATATTATTCTTACCAGTGGGGCATATATAGCAAAATATTAATATAATTCTGTTTGATTAAAAACTATAGCACTACAATATGAAATAAAGATGGTTGAAGAGGAACAATGTTTTCAAAAAAACAACCTTGTTAAAACAGACTTGTTTTACAATGTTATGTCTATCTTACACATTAATGAAAAATATGTTATTATTCTTTTTAGACTAGATTCACACTAAGCATTTTTAATAAAGGATAACTTTCCATTTGTTAGCCAAATCTAGTAATGGATTATAAGAGAAAGAAGTTACGAAAAAATGACAGACATTCTTCACCTCTTTTATGTACTTCTGCCTTGTGTATGAACCTGTTTTGACTCTATTGGTTTTGCATTTTCTAGTTCTTATCTTTTAAATAGTTTAAATCAGGGGTGTCAAATCTGGCCCGCACTGTAATTATATTTGGCCTGCAAGTAACAGCCATGCAGTGTACAGATGAATAGAGGAAGCCAGGAACTGTCATTGCACTGCTCTCAGTCAGCTCCTTCCCCCTGCATAGGGCAGGAGAAACAACTCAGACATGGAGGACGACTGATAAGTCACAGTAGGGTGACTGATAAGGTAAGAGGAGCTCACAGGGAAAAACAAGCATGCAGAACCTCAATGCTTAACCCTTCCAGATTTTTCTCAGCCCCAGCATCTCTGCAGGCAGCAGGGTACTCCAAAAGCAGACACCACGCCGTACAGTGCAAAAGAAGCACTGTAAAAACCACAAACACAGTGATTTAATGGACTGTACAATTAAAGTGGGTTGGGTTTATATTTTTTTTTTGGCCCGAAAGTTATCTGACTAAGGATGAGGGAAAAGACAGGGGTTCTGTCTGCCGGCAAAAAGAAAAGGGGGAAAACCCGAACGTCTCCCACTAAAGCAATTAAAACCACAGTATCTATTAACACTTAGGGCCACGTATATGAAAACTGTTTAGGTCTAAAACTTAACCTATGGGCAAAAAAGTGAGTTTTAGACCTAAACAGTTTCATTACAGTGAGCTTGTTTTTTCCATCGTCGATCTGATGAGAAGGAAAAACTTCAGGAATTATATAAATTTTTTCGATAAATATAGGATTGGCCCGCAACCTTATCCAAGTCTTTAATTTTTGCCCACTGTGTGTTTGAGTTTCACACTCATGGTCTAGATTAAAGGAGTTTTATCGTTTTTAACTGTTTTGTGTTCTGCTAAATTTTTTCAGATTAGTTTTTAAATCCCGGGGCAGTCCCTTCCTCAGCGGCGTGTTCTCCTCCCCAGGAGGTTGTCTCTCCTCCCTGAAGACCTGTGAAATCACATTCTTTTGGGTTAGGAGTAAAAACAAAGGGTTGTCTGCGTGTCGGGCTGGGGGGTCGGGGCCCCCAGGGGGGTTACTTGGGGGGGCCCACCCTACCCGTACAGAAAATTTAACCCCCCTCTCGGACATAAAATGCGCCCATTTTAAACCCCATAAAAACAGTTGCAAACAAACTGAATGTTGGTACAATATCAAGTTAGTCCAATTTTTTAGTCTAAAATATCATAACAAGGCTAATTTGCTCCATCCTATCCCCCCCACCCCAAACAATACCCCCACCACCCACATAAATATCCCCCTCCCCCCAAACAATAAACCCCTCCACTTTCCCTTGGGCACGCCCCCTCACCAAAACCTTCAAAAAATAAACACCAGCAAGAAAGAAAGTTTTAACCCCCTACACAGGGTCAGGTTTCCCTCACTTTTTACAATCGGGGACACTTTTACTCGGGCCACTTTTCAAACCCGCCGTAAAACCTATAACACCACCATATAGAGCCCCACATAAAGGCCCAGACCCCAAGCTCAGTATAACCAAACAAACCACCAAATAGAGACCAAAAGAGTCGGGACACCAGTCGGGTTTATAACCTAAAAACACCCCCTTTATAAACCACAAAGAACGGGGAAAAACCACCGGGCACATCACATTACAAAAATAAAAAATAACCCCTGAAATGGGGGGACTAAAGGGAGACTCTTACTGGGGAGTCGTTCTCTTTCTTGTTTTTCTTTTTTTTCCCTTTCTCCCTGCATCCGTTCCCCACCGCCATGAAAATTTCCCCCCGGCCCCCCCCAAACCAACACTTTCCCTGCAAAAATTTAAACACACAAAAAATCTTAAAAATCCCCCAATTTTCCAGATTCTTTACCTTTTCCCCCTTGTACAAATTTCCCCAGGGGGGGGAGAGGGGGTAAAAGCCTAAAATCCAAAGGGGGTTGGGGGAGGGTGGGGAGAGGCCCCAGGTAACTAAAAAAGGCCCCTCTTTGGGTTTAGGTATCCCCCGCTGGATAATTTGGTTTAGGCCAGCCCCAGGTTGGTTGGGGGGTTTCCCCTACCTGGGGGGGTGGGTTAAATAAACCCCCAGGTAGATTAAACAGGGTTTAAAATTAGGAAAGTAGATAGGCTACAAATTAGGGGGGGGTGGAGCCCAGTTAGGGAGGCGTAGGGAGGTGTTGGGGAGTCCCAATTTTTTAGGCTGTAAGGGGAGGGGGTTTCCCCCAAAAGGTTAAACTTTTAGGGAGTTTTTGGGCCCCTTTAAAAGGGTTTCAAGCCTTAGGGGGCCCCCTTTTGGTTTTGTATACAGGAAGATAGGGGTTTTCCCTTTAGGTAATTACAGTTTGGGGGCTCCTTTTGGGATTTTACAGGAAATTAAAGGGGCCCCCTTTTGGTCTATACAAGGGGTTTGGGGGCTCCTTTAGGGAGTATTAACCCGGGAGTTTTGGGCACTCCTATTTTGGGGGAAATGTCAGGGGGAAAGTCAGGGGGCCCCCCCTTTATTACTGTGTAGGGAGTCAGAGCCTCCCTTTGATTTTAGGGTAGCCAAAGGGCCCCCCCTTAGTAAATTAGGGGGACCCCCTTTTTGGAAACCCGGGCCCCCTTTGTGTCAGGGGGCCCCCTTTAATTTTCCAGGGCCCCTCCCAAAGTTGGTAGCAAAGGACCCCCCTTGTAGTTCAGGGCCCCCCTGTAGAAAAGCCAGGGGGCCCCCTTTAGGTAATTTTATGGCCCCCCTTAAAGGGAAATTCCCGGGCCCCCATGTAGTTTAGGGGCCCCCCTTTTTAGAGGGGGGCCGCCCAATTTAGGTAGCCGGGGCCCCCCCTGGAAATTGCCCCGGGCCCCCCCTTTTAGTCAGGGCCCCCCTTTTGGTTTGCCGGGCCCCTCTTGTTTGGGCCCGGGCCCCCCCTTTTAGCCAGGGGCCCCCCCCTTTTTTGCCCGGGGGGCCCCCCATAGCCAGGGCCCCCCCATAAAACCAGGGCCCCCCCTTTTAGCCAGGGCCCCCCCTTTTTAGCCAAAGGAACCCCTTTTTTTTAGCCAGGGCCCCCCCTTTTTTGTCAGGGCCCCCCCCTAGTAGTAAAGGGGCCCCCCCTTTCAGCCAAGGGGCCCCCCCTAGTAGTCAGGGGCCCCCCTATAGCCAGGACCCCCCTTTAAAATAAAACCAGGAAACCCCCCTTTTAGTCAGGGCCCCCCCTATAGGGACCAAGGGGCCCCCCTTTTTAAGGAGGGCCCCCCATTTTAGGAGCCAGGACCCCCCGTAGTTAGCCAAGGGGCCCCCCTTGTAGTAGGGCCCCCCAAAGGTAAACCAGGGGGGCCCCCCTTGTAGCCCAGGCCCCCCTTGTAGGGCCCGGGCCCCCTTTTGTAGGGGCCCGGGCCCCCCCATAGCCCGGGGCCCCCCCCAGAAGGGCCCGGGCCCCCTTTGTAGCCAGGGGCCCCCTTTTTTGTAGCCCGGAAACCCCCCCCTTTTTAGCCCGCCCCCTTTTTTAAATTTAGGGACCCCCCCTTTTAGTAGTCAGGGCCCCCCCCTTTCAGCCCGGAACCCCCCCCCCCCGTAGTTAAAGGGGCCCCCCTAGAAGGGAGGACCCCCCTAGTACCCGGAACCCCCGGGAGTCAAGGGGGGGCCCCCCCCCTTTTAAATTTTCCAGAAAACCCCCCCCTTTCGTCAGGGGCCCCCCTTTTAGAGAGGCCCCCCGTAGGTAGTCCCGGGCCCCCCAAATTTGTTAGCCCGGGCCCCCCGTAGTCAGGGCCCCCTATAGGAACCATTGGGGCCCTCCTTTAATCCAGGCCCCCCCTTTTTAAGCCAGGGGGCCCCCCTTTTTTTGCCCGGGCCCCCCCAGGGAGCCAGGGCCCCCTTTTTTTTTACCGGTACCCCTTTTTTTAGCCAGGAACCCCCTTTTTTTAGGGCAGGGCCCCCCCTCTAGTAGTCAGGGCCCCCCTTTGTAAGGGCAGGCCCCCTCCCGTAGTCAGGGCCCCCCCCTTTTAGCCAGGGGCCCCCTATTTGCCAGGACCCCCTTTTGTTGCCAGGGCCCCCCGTAGTAGGGCCCCCCATTTTTCAGGCCCCCTTTGTTTTGTCAGGGCCCCCCTTGTAGCCAGGGCCCCCCCCCTTTTACCCAGGGCCCCCCTTGTAGCCAGGGCCCCCCTTTTTTTTAGCCAGGCCCCCCCCTTTGTTTTAAGGGGCCCCCTTTTGAGCCAGGGCCCCCCCCTTTGGGTTGGGGAACAAGGGCCCCCCTTGGAGCCGGCCCCCCTAGTAGTCAGGGCCCCCTTAGGTACCAGAACCCCCCTTTTAGTCCGGGCCCCCCCTTTTTTAGGGGAGCCAGGGCCCCCCCTTTGATTGCCAGGGCTCCCCATTTTGGTAGCAAGGGGCCCCCCCTTTAGCCCGGGCCCCCGTAGGTTTGCCGAACCCCCCCTTTTTGTCAGGCCCCCCCGTAGATAGCCCGGGCCCCCCCTAGGTAGTCAGGGGCCCCCCCATAGGTACCAGGGCCCCCCCCTTTTTAGGAGGGCCCCCCATGAGGTAGCCAGGGCCCCCCCATGTTTGTTAGCCAAAGGGCCCCCCTTTGGGATCAGGGCCCCCAAAAGGTTTGCCAGGGCCCCTCTTGGGAGCCCGGCCCCCCTTGTAGTCAGGGGGCCCCCTTTTTAGCCCGGCCCCCTAGTAGTTTAGGGCCCCCTTTGGTTCCCGGGCCCCCCTAGTAAAACGGACACCTTTTTGTAGCAAGGGGCCCCTTTTTGTAACCAGGCCCCCCTTGTAGCCAGGACCCCCTTTTGTAGCCAGGCCCCCCTAAACCCCCGGAACCCCTTTGTAGCCCGGGGCCCCCCTTTTAGTAGTCAGGCCCCCCTCTAGTTGTCCCCGGGGGCCCCCCCGTACCAGGACCCCCCCTAGTAAATTAGGGGCCCCCTTTTTTTACCCCCCCCCCCTCTAGAAATCAGGGCCCCCCCTTGGTTTTAGTCAGGGCCTCCCTTTTTTTTACCAGGCCCCCTTTTGTTTGCCAGGGCCCCCCCTTTAGCCAAAAGGGCCCCCCCCAGTAGGGCCCGGGCCCCTTGGGTAGTTTAAAAAAAATAAAACAACAAAAAAGCCACTTACCTGGCTCGGGTCCTGCTTGGCCGCCCACTGCCGCCAGCGCTTTTACTGGGTTTCCCGCATTTTAAAGGGGGCCGGGGATGTGAGTCACCGTGCCCCTAAAGTCAGCAGAGGGGGGGGGCCCCCACGGAAATGAAGGCCTAATGGTTCACCTGCCGGGGAGAGCACGGAGCGCAGCGTAGTGGGGCTGTCCGCTGACAAAGCGCAAACCCCGGGAGGGCGGGGGAAAATTGTCTCCGGGTAAAGGGCCCGGTCTCTGGGCGCTCGGGAAAACCCGGGGCCCCCGGGGGGCCGGGACCGGATGGGGAGGCCGGGCCCCGGGGGAAACGACGGCAATGCCTCCGGGGGGGACGCGGCTGGGGGGTCCCCCAGGGGGGTTCCCCGGGCCCCCCGGTGGCCCATCCCCACCTGGGTGTCTTGGGTATAAACTCTGTTGCTCCTGCCCTGCTTATGTCTGCATCCCCTTTAGGCTCCACAAGCCCAGCAAAACAACCCGTTATATTCTTTGTTTTTTCACACAAATTTAAAATGAAAGCCAAACTTTTACTTCTGTTCTAGTTTGGTTTTTTCACCCAAATTGTACTTTACAACAGGCAGAGATCCCTTCATTTAACTAAAAGGACAAATGTCAGCTTCAAGTAAAGATCTCTGCTTTGCTGTCCCGGAAAATTTTTAGTGAAAAAAATGGGGGGAGAAGCAATCACTTTGAGAGAAGATCCTGTCAACCTATAAAAATAAAATTGGGCTGGTAGTGTACTGGTGAGGGTTTTTGGGTTTACAAGGGGAAAGGGGTTTTGGGGTTTTTTAGTTTCCCGCACAGAGTATTCCCCCCCCCCCCCTTTTAAAAGTCTAACCCCCCAAAAAATGAAATTTTAAACACATTTGTTGGAAGTGCTTTGGGGGTGACTGGGGAGGGATGGGGCACTACATACCGGGGGCTTTGTGTGTGTGTAAAATATTTATACATATAAAAATTTTAGATGTCTAAAAACATTAATTTTTTTTTTTACTATTGTAATTTAAAAAAAAAAAAAAAAAAAAATACTGATGGGGTTAAACCCTAACCTCTCCTTGAGAGTGGTCAGCTAACAATAGGGCTACCAAAAGACCCTTCAACCCTATGAAATTAAAAACCTTTTTTTACACCCACAGAATTACGGGCATAAAAGGGGGGGGGCTTGCTTTTGATTGAAATAGAACGCCCTCTTTTTAGTTAGCCCGCTTTAAAAAGGGTTTTTAAACGTTTCATTTTTAAAAGGGCTTTAAAAAAAGGGGGCAGTGAAAACAAGCAACTTTGCAATTGGATGTCATTAGCAAAGCTGCCTTGTTCTCACAGTGTCCTTATCTTGTGTTTTTATTTACACTGATATCCAGTGTGGGTCTAATCCCTCCTCCTTGCATTTCACTATGTGAGAGCTCATTTTCATTCTGTACAGCCCCTGGGGCGATTCACGGGCTGTACAGAATGACTCAGAGTTAGGGGCCGTAGCATTTTTCTGTCTCCACACCTAGCAGAAACAGACTGCAGCAGATTGTACAATGAGAAAACATGACAGTTTTGACCCTGTGCCTAACTCTCCTGTATACACGCAGATCTGTGCCGTTCTTAGAAAGCTGTAATACATCTACAGCGGTGAGCGGAGATCAGTGCTCAGATGAGATTGAATGCAGCCTGTGGTATGTATACAGCTCTTATAAAATAAGACTGATAGGGAGAGACACAGTGATATGTGGACTCAGAGGGAGGGGGGGGGGGAGTCTCATTCCAGCAGTGAAGGGGGGATGATGTCATCCAGCTGGGAGGGGAAGAAACGCCCCTGCATTCACAGAGTTGAGAAGCTCAGAGCAGTGTGAATGAGCCGAAGTAAGGAAGCGATACATCCCCTTTAAGGACTGGACCTGTGAGGATGTGAATCAATCTCTTGGCAAAAGCCCTTTAAACAGGCAGTAATTGCCCATATCATTCACCCTAGAGCTGGGAGATGTATATAGAAACCCAGCAGGTTTGGGTTTTACTATCGATCTTTAAAGCTCAGAGGGGAGTAAACCCGAGTGTGGGGGGCAGCCCTTTACAGCAAAAGGGAGCGTTTGGCCCGGGGGGTTTCCTGGGCGGGGCGGGGGCCCCAAAAAAGGGTAAGGGAAAATTTTGGGAAAACCTTTTTACAGTACAAGGGGCAAGTCTTTGGGGGCGGGGGAAAAGTCCAGGGGGGGGTCCGACGAAAAAGCAGAAATAGACACGCTTTTCAGAAAACCATTTCGGGTAAACCCGGGGGCCGGAAAGGGAAGGGAACCCAAATTAAAAAATGGCTTATTTTTCTGTCCCCAAAAATTGGACATGTTTTTGTAATGATTAAAAAACCCCCTTTAAACCCCTTTTAAAGCCCTTTGGGGGGTATCCATATTTTCAAAGGGCGGGTTTGGGGTGCACGGCATCGGGGCGTAGGATTTTTGGGCTTGAGGGATCGCACGAACTTAAAGCCCGAGTTTCGCCCCCGATCGGCGCGGGGTGTAGCTGTATTTTAAAAGCTGGAAAATCCCGCCCCGGGCGGCCCCGGGCCCTTTGGGTCGCTCCCGGGGGGGGGGTTTGGGGGGGGCGGTTAACATAATACTAAAAATTTTTTTAAAGAAAAGGGGGGTTTTAAAAAAAAAATTTTCACGGAAATTTTTTAAATTCCCCCGGGTTTTAAAAAAAAATTTTAAATAGAACCTTTCTAAAAAATTTAAATTTTTTTAAACCCCATATGTTACCACCAACCAATTACAGCAAAATTTGTGCATGTGGGCAGTGGGAATCCCCCCCGATAAAAGGCGGCTCCGTTTTTAATGAGACAATGTCATACGCGTGATAAACACCTTATATCCCAGCTATCCCGACGCTTTTCCCCGACGTTTTAGGGCTCGGGGATTCAAAATTCGCTGGGGAAAAAGAATAGATATACAACGCTTCTAAACAAGTATTCCCTTCGGGTTGGATAAGTGAACGATACTTAGTTAAAGGGGCTGGGGGGTAAAAGACAAAATCCCCACTCCCTGGTACGCGGGCCCCCAAGATAAGAGGGATCAGAGAAGGATTGCCCCTTGTTCCATAGCAAATGCCCCCGCAAATTTTAAAATTTTACAGTCCCCAGGTTTACACATAGATGGTATGATTTACCCCGTTTAGGTTTCCCATAATTATGTATGCAGTTTTCAGCTCATTTTTTCCGGCGCCCGGGAACAGGCGCAGGGAAGGAAAAATTTGCCATGTTATTCCGGTGAGCACCCCGGAATCGCACTCGCATATACTGAGGGGGGCACAAACCAGCGGCCCCCCGGCTTTAAAAAGTGCAATGCGAGTCAGGAAACACAAAATGCTTTTCCAACCAAGCTCCGGGAATCAGCGCCATTTTTGTAGCACAGTTCCCCTTAGAGTTCAAATCACCCCAAATGCACAACGCTAGCGCCACACAGTCAAAAACTTGACAAATATAAAACCTAATGCGCCAAAATCTCCATGATGTATGGTAATAAAAGAAAATGTGGCGGAACATCTGTGAATGATTTCACCGACAAAATACTAGCAACATGTTTAAACCGGGCTTAAAACGGAGCCCCAAAAAAACGACATTGGGGGGACAAAAATTCATTGTCCCAGGACATGAAATTTAAATCGTAGGCAAACAATGTATAAAAAAAAATTAAAGAAATTTTATTGTACATTTCATTGGTCAGGGTTAAAAAATAAAGTGGCCTCTGTGAGGTGCAAAACAAAAAAAAGCAATGTGAACAGATACAAAGCAAGTCATTCAAAAAAGCAAAAGAATTGCAAAAGTTCATTTAGGCCCTTTGGTTGAACAGAATCCATAGATAAATCCATTGGGCCTCCTTACACAGAATTCGTCTATCCCATCTTTCTCCTCTAGGGATGGTCTTACAACTTCTAAAACCAAAAAGCGCAGAGATTCTCCATTCACCATTGTGATGTTCCCACACATGTCGTCGCTACTGGTGTGTCTATTCTATTTCGTATATCCCCGATGTTCGCCCACCTTCCTTAAATGTTCTCTTGTTTTTCCAATATAATTGAGTTGGGCAGGGGCATGTACACATATAAACTACTCTTCTGTCCTACATTGGCAAAATCACGGATAAAAAAATGTGCTTCCATTTGAGGGCACTTGTGATGGATTTTGGTTTGTTGTAATATGGGCAGGCTACACATCTCTTCCACATTTGAACATTGCCCAATCGGTTTCCTTCTAACCAGGTGCCTTGAGAGGGTATTGGTGTATTGTGGCTAATGAACCGTCTAATCTTTGATGGAGATACCCTTCAGATAAGTTATCGAGGGGGGGGTTGGAGGAAGATATCCTTCTAGATCCTGGTTCTAACATCAAAATGCCCAATATTTTTTGAGGATAGTGATTACTTCTAGATTTCTATTCATCAAAGGTTGCAAATAACGTGCTCCATTGGTCTCTTATCTACCTGGACTTGCCCTGTAATAGAGTTGTCCTATTCTGTTTTGTGCATGCTAAAGGCTGATTCCAGGATTTTTGTAAAGGATATCCTCGTATAAGAAATCTCTCTGTCAAAATACTTGACTGTCTCCTAAAATTCTTAATTTCTGCACAACTCAACAAAAACATATAGGTATGCATTCACATTTGAAATGCAGGAGAGATGTTTACCTTTTCTGGATTGTCCTTTATTATCAAAGAGCTGGAATTGTAACATTTATACAGATATATATAGGAAAAACCTCGCAACTAATAGCTTGTTACACTTGGAAAAGTTACCATCATTACCTGTAAGATAGTAGGAATACCGAAGTCAATTTTCAGAGAGTCAAGAGAAATTGCTCCAGAGTTGAGGATTTTGGAGACAGTCAAGTATTTTGAGAGATAGATTTTCTTAATCGGACGGAATATCTACAAAAGTTCCTGGAATCAGCCTTTAGGCATGCACAAAAAAGAAAATAGGGACAAACTCCTATTACAGGGCAGAGTCCAGGTAGATAAATGTTAGACCATGGTGCACGTATAGTTGCAACCTTTGATGATAGAAATCTAGAGTAATCAATTTCCTCAAAAAATATTGGGGCATTTTGATGTTAGACCAGGGAATCTAGAAGGATATTCTTCCTCCATCCCCCCTCGATAACTTCCGGAAGGGTAGTAGATCCATCAAAGATAGACTGGTTCATAGCCACTATACACCAATTACCTCTCAAGGCACCTGGTTAGTAAAGGAAACCGATGGGGCATGATTCACAGATGTGGGCAGAGATGTGTGTAGCCTGCCCATTATGTACAACAAAACCAAATCCTTCACAGTGCCTCAATATGGAATATGCTATTTTTTATCCGTGATTTTGCAATTGGTAGGACAGAAGGAGTAGTCTATATGTGTACATGCCCCTGCCCACCAAATTATATTGGAAAAACATGGAGAAACATTTAGAGAAGGGTGGGCGAACAAATCTGGGGGATATACGAACATAGAGAGACACTACCAGTAGCTCGACATGTGTGGGAACATCACAATGTGTGAATGGGAATTCTCTGCTGGCTGATTTTGGTTTTAGAAGTTGTAAGACATTCCGCTAGAGGAGGAGGAATGGGTAGAAGAATTCTGTGGAAGGAGGCCCTATGGGATTTATCGTATGGATTATGTTCAACAAAGGGACTAAATGAGAAAGATTTGAATTCGGTTTGCTTTATTGTATAGACTCTGCTTTGTATTGTTTCACATTTGCTTTGTTCTGTTCGCACTCTTCACAGAGGACCACTATTGACTTTTTTTTTTTCAAGCCGGACATTGAATATGTATCAGTATCATATCTTTATTTTTTATTATATTCATTGAATTGGCCTACAGATTGATAATTCATGTCAGCTGAGGACAATGAATTTTCTGTACCCCGAATGTCGTTTTTTGGTTCCGCTTTAAGCCCGTGTGAAACCATGTATGCCTATGTATTTTGCTAGGTGAAATTCATTACACAGAATGTTCCGCCACATTAGTCTTTTTTTTACCATTACTCATGGCAGCAGATTATGGTAGGCGTCTCTTGATGGGGTATATTGTCGCAAGTTTTTTGACTGTGTGGCGGCATTGTAGTCAGTGAGTGCTGTTGGGAGTGCATTTGAACTTAAGGTAAACTGTGACTACAAATATGGCGATGATTCCGGGAGCTTGGTTAGGAAATGGCCATTTGTGTCTTACTGACATGTGCTGTGCACTATTCTGAAACGCAGGGACGGCCGCTGTCGGTTTGTTTTGGGGGCCGGCTCTCAGTTATATGGCCAGTGTGATTCCGGCGGTGCTCAACCGAAGTAACATGGCATTTCACTTCCGGGACATGCGCAGCTGAATTATCACGGAACCGACCGGATAACCCAATGAGCAGTGAAATCGCATACATAATAATGGGAACCTAGAAACGGGCTATATCCTTACCATCTATGTGAAAAACACTGGGGATCTGTATATTATAACATTTGCTAGGGTCTTTAAGACATATAAGGGAGACAGAGACCAATCTTCTCTGCTTCCCTATTATATGGGTGCCAGCGTACAGAGGAGCTGGCGGGATTTATCGTAACATTTATACCGGCCAGCACTTAAGCTAAGTAATCAGTTTCACTTATCAACCTGAATGGGAAGTTACATGTGTTGTTGTAGTATATGGTTGTTATATAGCGTATTCTTTTGTTCCAAAGCGAATTTTGTAATCACCTGATGAGCCTAATACAGTACGGGGGAAACGTCGTCGGATAGCTTGGGATATAAAGGTGTTTATACACGGCATGTAGTGACATTGTCTGTCATTAAAGCGGAGCCGCTCTTGATCGGGGGCGATTACTCACTGACGGGACAGTGCACGTATTGCTGTTATCATCTAGGTGATGTGTAGTGTGGTAACATATAGGGGTTAAGATATTAATATTTTAGCAAGTCTAGTAAAAGTTATGTTTTAATGGGGGGCGGTTAACCCCTTAATTATCGCGACCATTGGGTCGCAATAACTAAGAGAGACGCTCCCCCTGCGTCTCTGTTGGCGGCAGCAGCGCACGGATCGGGCAATCCGTGCAGCTCCTGCCCTCTGAGAGACAGCACGGAGGGCACAGAATGCCTTCCGGGTTGTCTGTGACATCACCATGCCCGGCCGTGCCCTGTGGGCATGTCCCGGCATCGTGACTGACAGTTGTCATAGGAACCATTTCATAGAAACCCAAGTATGTACTGATTCCTATTGAATGAGAGATCTAAAGATCTCTCATTCAAATCCCTATGGGGAAATGTAAAAAAATAACGTGAAAAAGTGAAAAAAAGTAAAAAAAGTGAAAAACAAGTAAAACACAAACACGAAAAATAAAATAAAAATACGTACACCGCCCTTTTCCCCTTTACAAACGCCAATCGCCCCCAAAAAGATCAAAAATAAATAAAGTACCCATATTTGGTATCGCCCCCGGTGGTAACGACCTCCCCTATAAATCTTATATGTTAATTAACCCGTACGGTGAACGCCATAAAAAAAAAAAAAAAACAATCACAGAATTAAGATTATTGTTCATCCCGCAGCACATAAAATGGAATAAAAAGCGATCAAAAATTCCTAGAAACCCCAAAATTGTACCAATTAAAACGTCAGTTCATCGCGCAAAAAGAAATTCCTTATACAGCTCTGTATACGGAAAAATAAAAAATGTATAGCTCTCAGAAGATAGCGATGCATAAATATTGTTTTACACACTAAAAACATTTTTCTTTTTTTTTTAAAGTGCTTCAAATAAAAACTATTTTAAATAGGGTATTTTTGGGGGATTAAAACGTAAAAGGGCCCCCAAAAGTAAAACTAAAATTATCAAGGGAAAAACGGCCAAAGGTGAGGCCCCGGTTTTAAAAATAAAAATTAAAAAAAAACTTTCTTTAAAATCTGCAGTATTTTCTTCAACCCGGGCCCCCAAAAAAAAAGGTTTTTTTAAAAGCGATTTTAAAAAGCCTTTTTTTCCCCCTTAAAAAAAGGGGGGTAATTTAAAAAAAAACCCCTTTAAAATCATCTCGGGAAAAAAAAAGTTTTCCCACACAGCCTTTCCAAAACACAGGGGAAAAATTTTTTTAAAGTTAAGGCTCTCAAGGGCTTTTGGCGATGCAAAAACTTATTTTCCCTTTTTTTAAAAAATGTTTTTTTTTGTTTTTAAAACAGTTTTAAAAAATTTTAAAAAAAAAATACAAAAATTTGGGGATTTGGTTTTTAAAATTTTAAATTGGGCCCGTGAGTTTTAAAACTACCATGTCCCTTTATACCTACTGTGGGGCCCCCTATAAAAAAAAAAAAAAAAAAAAACACTACCAAGGGTTTTTCTGTTTTTTTTTGTTCAAAACAAAATTTACGAAAACCCTTTTTAAAAAGGGGAACAATTTGCAAACATATTTCCCCCATTTAATTTGGGCCAAAAAAAAATTTAAAATTTATCCCCAAAAAACAAGCCAATAAAACAGCTCTGCACCAAACAAAATAAAAAAGTTATTTGGGTGGTTTAGAATAGGCAACATAAAAACCAAATTTTTTTTTTGAGGGATTTTTTTCTGGGGTAAAAGTAATAAAAAAAAAAAAAACTTTTATAAAAAACTATTTTTCTTGTAATTGTACCGGGCCCCCCATAGTAAAGTTATTTTAATTTTTTTTAACTTTCTTTGGGGAATTTCTGTAAAAATTTAAACTCAAAAAAAAAAAATGGGCCGAACTGGTTTTCCCCCCCATTTTCATTGCCCAATGCTAAAAAAAAAAATAAAGTGTGCCTTTTAAAAAAAAGAATACTTCCCCAGATTTTTAGTTCCCCGATGGGTGTTTTTAAAAACCAAAATGGGGGCCTTCTGGGGAAGGGGTTTGCCTGTTCTGTAATTTGGAGGCTTTTGGGTAATGCGGACCCTTTGGTCCAAACCAAAAACTGGTTCCCCAAAAACCAAAAAGCCTTTCCCCCCCTTTTTAAAGCCCTGCCATGAAAACCCCAAAAAAGCAGTTTAACCCCCATGAAAGGGTTTTTTGGCCCCAAACCCTTTGGAAAAAGGGAAAATTTTTTTTAACAAAGTTTTTTTGGGTTTTTTTTTTCCCCGGATTCCTTGTATATATGAAACTTTTTTTAAACTTTTAAAAATTTTTCGGGGTTTTTGGAAAAAAAAATTTTTTTTTTTTAAATTTTTACCGCCTTATTTTAAAAAAAAATTTTGAAAACATTGTTTTTGGGGGGCTTTATACTCAATTTCCCCCCTGGTTTTTATTCCCTTAAAAGGGGTTGTAGTTTCCAATATGGCCCTTTTATTTTTGGGGGGTTTTATTAAGTTTTTTCACCTTTTTTAGAAATGTCCCCCCCAACCCTTTTAAATGGCGCCTAAATAAAATCGTATTTAAAATGGAGACCCAGGGGGTATTGTAGGTTTCTTCCCCTATTCTGGGGGGTTTTGGTTGAAACCAAAAATTTTAAAGCACTAGGGCCAAAATGGGGTATCTCTAAAAAAAAGGGGGGGGACCTGGGGGAAATTTTATATTAAGTTGCATTTACCAGTCACAAATTTTTTGTTTTTTTTTCCGTTTAATAATTTGGGTTAAATATTGAAAAAAAATTTCAAAAAAAAGTGAAATTTTGAAAATTTTTTACCTCCAAATTTACTTTTATTTTTTGTGAAATATTTTAAAGGGTTTTTCAAAACTTCCTTTTAAAATTTGTGTTGTAAATATGGGTTTAAAGGGGGCTTTGGGTTTGGGGTTTAATTATGGGGGGTATCTTAAAAATGCAGGCCCCTCCAAAAACCATGTTTTAGAATTTGGGGTTTGGGCCCTAAAAAAAAGGGTTTTTTCCAAAAATTTTTTTTGAAAATTTGTTGGGGAAAATAAATTTTAAAATTTTTAAGCCCTTAATTTTCGTTTTAAAAAAAAAAAAAAAACATTTAAAAAAATGGTTTTAAAACCTTTTAGTGGACATTTTTTGGTAGATGGGTTTGTTTTTTAAACTTTTTTTTGTTTGGGGAATTTTAAATTTTTTGGGCTTTTACGCGGAAAAAATTTTTCAAATTTTTTAAAATCGTAAAATTTTTTTTAAATTTTTTTATGAAATTTTTTTTATTTTTCACAAACCCAAAAAAGGATTTGTATTTGGGTAAAAAATTTTTTTTTACTAAATTTAAAACCAAAAGTGGTTTACCCGGGAAAAAAAAATTTTTCTGAATTTAAAAAGGGAAAAGGTAAAAGTGTCCAAAAAAATTTTTCTCTTAAATTGACCCTGTTCAAAATTTTTAAAAATAGGGGTGTGGTTTTGGGAAAGGGCAAAAAAAGGCTGGGGGCCTTTAAATTTTTTAAGAAATGAATTTTTCTTGTCAGAGGTTTTGCAATGACTTTTCAATTTTTATTTTAAATTTTGTTTCTTCATTAACCCCTTATTTCTACAAAACAATATAGGTCCAAATTTTATTTAAAGTTTTTTTTCGGTTTAAATTTTTTTTTATAATATTTTGGGTTTTTTGTAGGGATGGTAAAAAGAAGAGTTTTTTTTTCCCAAAATAAATTAAATTTTTTTGGGTTTTGTTTTGGGGATAAGGGTAGATTTTTATTTTATTTTCTGGGCGCCTTTAAAGGTTTTTTTAGGTTAACCGACCTTTTCTTGTTATTTAGTTTTGGTAGGGTTGAGGTTACCCCCAAAAGGGCGGATTTTTGGCAGCTTGGGGAAAAGGGGTTATTTTCAAAAAAGGTTAAATTTGGGTTTTCCCTTTTTTTTTTTTACTTTCAGTTTTGTTTTGTTTTCTTTTCACTTTCAGTTCACATGTAAAATTTCTTTTTAAAAAGGGGTTTAATGTTGAGCTGATTTGTTAATTTACCCGGTTTGTTGGGGAACCCAATTAAAAAGCCCGGGTTCCCGGAATGGGGGAAAAGGGTACATAACCTTTAAAATTTTTTTTTGAAACAGGTTTAAAACAGTGTTTTATGGCCAAAAACCCTTTCCCAAACCCTAGGGAAAATTGGGGAAAAATGTTTGTTTGAATGTAGCCCTTTTTAAAAAAGGGTTTTCCCACCATTTTCACTTTTTTGGATGGGCATTTTTGATTAAAAAAATTTCCCTCAAAAATCTGGGTCTCCCGGAAAAAGGGAAAACCCAAAAAAATTTTCGAACCTTAGAATGGAGAGGCCCCGTTTTTCGATGGGTCTTCATTTGGTTTTTTTTGGGAGTTTCCAAAGTACCCTTCGAAAACACTTAAATGTACCCGGGGAAATTCCCAATTAAAACCGAATGGAGAGTTGTTTTGAAAGGGTTTCTGGGCCCCTTTTTTCCTGAGTTTTGGGGAAGGGGTTTCCCGGTTGGAACCCCCATATCAAAAATTTAAAGGGGTTGTTTGAAACCCCCAAAAAAAAAACATATTAAAGGAGGAATATTTTTTAAAAATTTAAACGGTAAAAATAAGTCACCAAAATTTAGTTTCCTGAAAAAAAAGTGTTTTATTTGGGATATTTTTGCATGTTGGAAACCCCTTTTTTAAATGGGATAGGGGGGCAGGCTTACGTTGCTAAGGGGTTTTCTGTATGAAAACTAACTTTTTCCCAACCGGGAAAGCCCCGAGTAAATTTCAAGTGAAAATATATATTCAAATTTATTTTTATTTCCCCAAAACCCAAATTTTACATATTAGCAATTTTATAAACACATTTTTCAGTGTTTATGAAACACTTTTATTTTTAAATTTGTCTCCCTTTTTACGTTTTCAGGAAGGGCCTTCCCCCCACATCAGAAAAAGTTTTCCCGGTTGACTATAACCCCTTTGCTCGTTTAATTTCACAGTCAGCCTTTACCCGGAAGTTAAAAAAAAGGTTTCCTTAAAAGCTGTACCAAAAAATTCCCGGGGAAAAAATTTTTGCACAGGAAGGAGTCCAAAAGGGGCCCTTTTTTTCTGCTATTTTTTTTTTCTTTTAGGAAAAAAATTTAGAGACATTTTTTTCATTTTGAAATGTTGGTTTTTTGTATTTTTTTTTTCTTTTTTTCCCGAGAAAAAACCCCTTTTTTTGGGATATTCTTTTTTTTGTTTGAAAAAAAAATTTAGTATTTAAATTTTAATTTTTAATATTTAAAAAAAAAATTGACCCTTTAAAATTAAAAAAATGTTTTGGGACCCAAAGTAAAAATCCTCAGTAAATAGTTACTAAAACTTTTCAGTGGTTTCCCATATATTTACTCACCACTTAGTGACTCAAAATGAAATGTGTATAGCCCATTGCCCAATGTTACAACCAGGCTGGTCAAGCATGCTCAGTTCCAGCACATAGAAGCCTCAGTTGTAGCATATTTGTCAATGAAATAGCAGAGGATAGGAGAGGAAGGCCAAGCTGTATGGGATCGCAATATAAGATGCACAAGAGAATGGAGTCTTGCTCTTATGCAACTAGAGGAATACAGGGACAGAGAATAGCCTGCAATAGATTTCAAAAATGCAAGATGGGAACTATAGTCAGCTACCCATAAGCGCTACTGCTGAAGCCAAGCGCATGCCTGATGCATTTCACACACTCTGGTTTTTGGGAAAAAAACACCACCCTACTGTGCAATAAAAATATACAAACACTTTTGCACAGCAGTTATAAACTAAACCAACAAAAAGGTGGTATAAAATTAAACAAGAATTTCTATAGATGTACCAAATGTATCATACAACATGAGCGACTATTAAATCTGGCAGCTTTTCGACTGTCTAAAGACAGTCTTACCAAACTTGCCCCATTGTGTTTTTCTTTGTGGCATTTTTCTGGTGTTCAGTGTGTTTTCATGCTCTAGGTTTGGCCCTTATTACTTACCTTCTTACCATAGATGCCTCATTAGGAGTTTAAAATGGCAGAATTAACACATAAAAAAAAAGTAATGAATTCAAAAGTATTGTTACAGGTACTACACATTGGGTCGCAGGCGCACCCATACTCTCCACTCCTCTGCTGCTCCGGCGAGTGGCGCCATGATCCGCATGCCAGGTCGTGAGCGTACTCGCAGTCCTGATCCGCATTCTGTCTACTCATCTCTCCTCGCGCCCTGCTCTATAAAATTTAAAGGGGCAGCGTGCCAGTAATTTGGTAATTGACAGCGTTGACCCTATATTACCCAACATTCCCTTGACCTCCCTGCCAGATCTGTAATGCTCTTTGCCTATCAAGAAATTGTTTCCAAAGCGTCCTTTCATTACCGTGTATCAGACTTCATTGCCTCCGTCCCTTGACTACGATTCTTGCTGCCTGCCCTGACCTTCCTGCTTGTCCCGGACTACAAGCCTTCTCTGTGATCCTGTACTGTGTTACAACTCGGCCGCCACCGCAGTCAAGTCGCACCAGGGGTAATGACAACGGGTTCGCCTGCCGCAGCAAGTCCATCGCCGTGCGGCAGGCTCTGGTGAAAGCCAACGGTCCCTTAGACTCCAATCCCTGGTGCAGTTTACGCTACAGCTTGCGGTCCTTACAAGTATTATTAGCAAATTTAGATTATATAGCTAACCTTTTGCTAATATATGTTTATTAATCAATTGACTCTATGCAACTTTACAACAATGGAATTAGCTTCTTTATATACCATGTGGTTCAATTATCCTTTTCTATAAAACTTTAAATAAGAAAAAAAAGCCACCAAAAGCACCTGTACAAGATGTTTTTACAAAATAAAAAAACTGCTGCATCTGAAACTACCTTTAAGCTATTTTCTTTAAATACAAATTGGTTGTAAAAGAGACAACAATCTGTATTTTCTGGAAACCACATTTTACAGATTATCAGTCCTAGAATTTAAGCATACTTTAGAGGTGGACCACAAATGTGTTAAGCTTAAAAAATGTCTTACCATTTCTCATTCATTTAGACACTGCAGCCACAATCAATGTTGTATTCAAATAGTTACACACTTCCTGCTGTTAGCGGCGTGTGTCAGCTGTAATTAGCAGCTGACACCTGTTGTCTATGTGGTAGGCTTACGAGTAAGCCTGCTATATAGGACCATACCAACAATAGGAAGTACCCATATGTCCATTGTCAGTAAGGTGTTAAAGGGGTTTTCTGATACATTAAAATTGGAAGGCTTTCTATAAGATAGGCTATCTCTGTTTGATTGGTGAGAATCCAACCTCTGGGACCTCCATGAGGAGGCAGGAACTCTGCTTTCCAATTATTGACATAAGCACAGCAGCTTGTCATGATGAATGACTGTGCTTGGCACTTTGGACTGCCCCATGATTTTTTTCTCATCTTTTAACTAACTGTATTAAAAGTTACAATTAATATGAAAAACAAGGGAAATTAAGAAGAATGTTATTTTGGTCCTGAAATGGTTACACAAAAATGTTATGTTTTTCTTCTTTTCCACCAAATAGGTGAATCTGATGAATGTAGAGCTTGATGGATATGTACAGTTCATGGTGGGACAAAACTGTAGCAAATCTTTGCAGAAAAAAAAGAAATTCTGACATTTTCATTTAACAAAAATGTTAGCTAAAATTATAAAAACTCACAGCATTTGAAACATAACAAAAATTTCTAAAACATTTACAAATATTTCTAATTCTAGTTGCTAATTTGGGTAACATCCATGAATCTTAAAGAAAGAACCACTTCTTATAAAGTCTAGTCTGAATTAGAGGGCACCTTTTTCCTGTGAATAAGTTGTGCGTCTCAGCTCTCAACACACATGCCTGTGCTTGGTTTTACAGACCTCAGGTTGATTCTGAGCCAGGTTAAATCTGTTTTTATTACTTTTTAGACCACATCTAAACCTAAGTGTGTGGTACACAATTTTCAGCCATATGAAATGCTTGCAACAATCATTCCCCGGGCTCTTACATATATCTGTGGGTAGAAAAAGAAGTTATTTGTGAACACCTATTTTGTAGATTCATCATGGCTCATAACAGGGCTTAAATACATATTATTTTTCTCATGAAAATTGTACTTATGGCTCTAGGGCGGTCAACGTTCTTGGTATTTAGCAAGAAACAAATATAAACATGTACATCTTTATAATTAATGCTGTGGAATGAAATATAATATGTTGTAATTCAAATATTTTATATAAAATACATCTTATAAAATTAACAACATGCAGTGAGGAATTCTTTAGATTTTACTTTAGGTTTCAATATGAAAACTATCTTATAAAAACTTACATAATTCCTCTGCTAGTTGTATGCTAAACATACTGTACATAAGTAAGCCCCAAAAGGTTATAAGGGTTACAAGGACAAACAGCACAAAATAATAATAACCTTTTAATGGAAACTGTACATCGGATTTATGGCATAACCAGGGGCATCATTAGGACAGTATTGACAGTACTGTTGTCAGAGGCCCATATCAAATTTAAAAAAGATATGGTATGGTATGATATGGTGCAAGATCTGAACTGGTACGGGTGAAGCCTTTTGAGTCCCTGAAATGTATTAACTCTGCCCTGTGTGTAACTACAGCCATAGAAGCCATAGCAGATGTTATAGAGCCTAGAAGTGGAGGGGGCCCACTCAAGTGCAAAAAACATGGTATTTTTTATAGGGAATAACAAAGTGGTACTTTTCTACTGTCTAGTGCCACTATGTGGGTTTCTGTTATATGGTGCTATTATTTATACCTTACTGCAGCTTTGTTGCTGTTTTACATTACTATTATTTATTTACTATGGTAGGGGCCAGAGACGTAACTTGAATCTCCCAGGCCCTAGTGCAAAAAGTAAAATGGGCCCTCAAGATTTCATGTGTCATTACAATAATGGTGTCATCTTATGTGGCAGAATGGATTTTAGCCCCCCTCACACTACAGGGCCTGATAGTGACTGTTACCTTTGCATCCCCTATAGCTACGCCCCTTTGTCTATGGAGTTCTGTAAATTCTAGTTACTCTCCTGACCAGACTCATGCTTAGCCCAGTGTTTTGAGTAGAGTGCTTCAACTTAGGATCAGTACAATGGAAGTAATACACTCAATTAACAAAGTTGCTTAATTTCATTTTAATTATGAGGGAACAAATGTATCCTTCAGAAGTCAATTACACCACTCTTAGAACCAGTTTGAATCTTTAGTTAGATAAGTCATCAGAACAATCATAGACATCAAAAGAAAACAATCCAAAAAGTTATGCACAAGCAGTAAACTTGCTTTACCAACAGTAAAGTGCTTTAGTACCTGGTTCCTAAAAGGGGTTGACTGGTTCCTCTAAAAAAACGAATGACTCAACTCCTATAAACCCTATTTTGATTTCCTCCTGCTCGACCGTTCCAGCACTGGGTATCACTGGTCTTCTGTTTTCTTTCTTCTACTACTAAACAGGGATGCCCTGCAACAGTTGCTGATTGACTGCAGTGGTCACATCTCTTTGCTAACATCATTATTGTTCACTTCCATATGGAAATATAAGGAAAATAGCACATGACAGTTCTTGGCAATAAGTGGCTGCAGGATTGATGTAAAAAAAATATTAAAAGTTCAAATCCCCCTCCTTTTGACATTTTGCAAAAATTAAAATAAAAAAAGTTAAACATAATTGGTATAGCCCCATCCATAAGAGTCCGATCTAATGGGATATAACAGTTATCCCATATATTGAACATATTAGAAGAAAAAAAAAATCAAAATTATTATTATTATCATTTATTTTAAAGTGCCATTGATTCCATGGTGCTGTACATTCGAGGGGGGGTTACATACATAACATGTCAAAGGAGTACAATTATACTGATGAGGGACGCACAACTGGCACAAAAGAGGGAGATAAGACCATGCACGCGATGGCTTAAAATCTATAATTAGGAGGAGAGAGAAAGTAGGTTGTGGGCAGACATGTTTGCTGGGTAGTACAGTGGCAACAGGGTTATTGTAGGTTATAGGCAGACCTGAAGAAATGGGTTTTCAGGTTGCTTTTGAAGCTGGGGAAGTGGAAGACAGTCTGATGTGTTGGGGCAGTGAGTTCCAGAGTCTGGGGGAAGCACAAGAGAAATCTTGGAGACGGTTATGTGAGGAACTGATAAGAGGAGAACAGAGAAGAAGGTCCTGTGAGGAGTGGAGACTGCATGAGGGGAGATATCTGGAGATTAAGAAGGGGAGAGGTTATGGAGAGCCTTGTAAGTCAGGGTTAGTAACTTGAAATGAATTCGCTGGGCAATTGGTAGCCATTGAAGGGATTGGCAGAGGGAAGAGGAAGAGGAGTAGCGAGGAGAGAGCTGAATAAGACGGGCAGCAGAGTTGAGAATGGTTTGAAGGGGAGCAAGGGTGTTAGATGGGAAGCCACAGAAAAGGATGTTGCAGTAGTCTAGGCGGGAGATGACAAGGGCGTGGACGAGAATTTTTGTGATGTCGAAGTTGAGGAATGAGCAGATGCGAGAGATATTTTTCAGGTGGAAGCGGCAGGCAGAGGTGAGGGCTTGAATGTGAGGTTTGAAAGACAGAGCAGATTACCCCAAGGCAGCGGACTTGCGGAACAGATGAGAGTGTACAGCCATTGACTGAGATCGAGAGATCAGGTGGAGGGATGGAGTGGGACGGTGAAAAGATGATTAATTCTGTTTTCTCCACATTTAGTTTTAGGAGACGGGAGGAGAAAAAGGAGGAAATGGGCAATAGACAGTCTGTGATCCGGGAGAGAAGAGAGGTGACATCTGGGCCAGAGATGTAGAGTTGTGTGTCGTCAGCATATAGATGGTAGTGAAAGCCATGTGATGCTATAAGCTGACCCAGACCAAGAGTGTAGATAGAAAAGAGTAAAGGACCCAGGACTGACCCCTGGGGGACACCAACAGAGAGTGGCCAGGGGAAGGAGGTGGAGCGAGAATGAGAGACGCTGAATGTCCGATCAGAGAGGTACGAGGAGATCCAAGAAAGAGCCAAGTCCGTGATGCCAAGGGAGGAGAGGATTTGTAGCAGGAGGGAATGGTTGACAGTGTCAAAGGCAGAGGACAGGTCTAGAAGGAGAAGGACAGAGTAGTGGCGTGAGGCTTTAGAGGTTGCCCAAATTGCATTTTTTTGATCAATTCATGTCCCCTAGAAAGGTAAATACTTCCAACCCATAAGAATGCCCCCTCAATCCTGTCCATAGATTGAAGAACAGAAAAGTTATTGGTCGCAGAAAATGGAACCCAGCGCAATTTTAAGAAATGGAAAATGTTTGTATATTTTTCAAAAGTACTTGAGCATAACGAAAACCCTACATATATATTTTGTATTGCCGGGAATTATATCAGCCTGCATAATACAGATAACACATCAATTTTACCGAAGAGTAAACACCGAAAAAACAGAACCCCTGCAAGCATGGCACAAGTACGTTTTTTTTTCATTTTTCACCCCATTTAGAATTATTTTCAGTTTCCCAGAATATTATGTGGTACGGTCAATATCACCATGAAAAAGAACATCTTGTCCCACAAAAAAAAGTCTTTGTCTATGTAGATGGAAAAATAAAAAAGTGAAGGCTATTGGAAGGTGGGAAGGAAAAAAAATGAAAAGCCATTTTATTATGGACAACCAACAAAACCACGTTACTCCGAATTATAGCCAGGCGAAGAAAGACCTCTAAGATGCGTATTGCCCGGTATCGTAAAAAAATCAGAGAAAAAAGCTACAAAATACACCAAT
The DNA here is from genome assembly GCA_025379985.1 of Phyllomedusa bahiana. NCBI lineage: Eukaryota > Metazoa > Chordata > Amphibia > Anura > Hylidae > Phyllomedusa > Phyllomedusa bahiana. Next base: position 58,262 of record JAODAL010025000.1, read on the forward strand.
ACCTTCAGGCTAAATAGACAATTAAAATATAACTTTTATTAGATATATCTAAGGATAAAAAATTAACATCAAACTAACAAAATCCCAATTGTGCCCTACCTCAAATGACTAATAAGTGGAGAACCCGCCCTGAAAAAGGGCGACCCCACACCGGAACCTATATAGAGACCCTAAGAATTCCCTCACTAAATAACAAGAAGAGAGACCCCTACCACCATATACCCAAAAATGTGCAAATAACAATATAACACTCAAGACGTCACCAAGACAAGAAAAACACACAATGAATCAATAGTTTCCTGTCCCAAAATAGTTCCGGGACAGGAAACTATTGATTCATTGTGTGTTTTTCTTGTCTTGGTGACGTCTTGAGTGGTAAAATTGCCATTTTATTATGACCAGATTTCAGGAGATGGCTAGGGCAAGCCATGATTGTATGTGCAAACTAGAAAGTGACGTTTAAATAAGGTCTAAAAGGCCAGCCTTGCGTGGTGCAGTTTGGTGTAGCTTTTGATGTGGTTTTGTTTCAATAAAATTAGTGAAGATCCTGAGTAAAAGGTTTAAAGAAAATTTTACATTTAAAAATTAATAGATTTGTACTTGTGTCAAAACAGGAAGTAATATATGGATAATATAATTTTTTTTTATCAATTTCTTATGTTAAAAGGGTATTCCTGTCTCAATGTATTGATCTAGGACATTAAATAAAGTAAAAATAAGCAAATTCCTAAGTAAACTTTATTTTCAAAAATGTTGCATTTACCTCTAACACTCTTCTAATTCCCCTTATTATTTATTGCTAGTGTTTGAGCGATTATTATTGACAAAGTTGAAATCGGCACGGTTTTTATGTTGATCGGATTTTTTAGATCAAGCGATAATTTAAGTTAAAATCTGTGCATAATCTATTAATATTGCGCCATTTTCGGCGCTTCCTGTCATTTTGGCGGCCAGCAAATCAGCTTAGAGAATAGAGCAGGGTGAGCTGTGTGTGTGACGTCATGACTGGGATGTGTATGGTTGCGATTGGCTGGAAAAATCACATGACCTCGTTTTACATAGAACAGCCCTTCCTGTTCATGATCAGTGTGTCAGTATCTCAAAGGAGAAGGACGTGCGCTCTGCCCTTGTGCAAACAGCTCAGGAAAAAATTATTTCTAAAATTTTTCACAAAAGACGCTATACTTTTAGCTGTAACCCTTTGAACTTAGTAGACAAGATTGCCCTTTTTTTGGTGTGACTTTT
>JAODAL010025001.1:0-59506 GCA_025379985.1 Phyllomedusa bahiana
CAAAAAGGGGGTTGTTCAATGGGGGCAGTCCCACTCTCGCTCCCTCAAGCCCACCGATCGGGAGCACCCCTGCCCTCCTTTCTCTGCCCTTTCGTTCTGCTGTGCCGGGGGAAGTTACATCTGCAAGAAAACCCTCTGGTCTGCAAAGACCCTCTGACTCCCCCCACCCCACCCCTCCTTTTTCCTTCTTCTTCCCCAGGCCCAAGAAGTTTCCCGGGGATTCTCGGGGACACCCCCTCTGACACATTTTCCGGGATACCGAGGGGGAGGTGGTTACCCCTACCTTTTGTGGGTACCCGGCTAGCCCGGAGGGGAGGGCTTAAGGGGGGGCTGTCACGGTTCACGTGCGGCCCCTGCTAGGGACCACAGGGCCCCGGGGGCCAGTTTTTTCGGCTTTTTCACCCACCTGTCCCAGCTCCTGTTTCAGGTCTCAGTCACCATGGCTTACTCCACTTCCTGTTTCCTTGCGCACCGGGCCCCCTCTAGGGCAGTGTTTCTCAACTCCACCCCTCAAACCCCCAAACGGTCATGTTTTCGGGTCTCTCAAAGAATGCACTGAAAATAATTTATCACCTGTGCAGAATGCACTGACAATAATGGTATCCCCTGGAACACGGGAGATCCTGAAAACGGGCCTTTGGGGGGCCCGAGGCGGGATTGAAAAACCCCTGCTCTGGGGGCACCGCGCGGCACTGCATGGTACTTAAGGGGTACGTCCTTGGTCCAGTGCCCTGTGACCTCTGGTTTTTAAGGAGCTTCCTTTCCTCGGGCCATTTCAGTTCGTTGTTGTTTTCAGCACAAGCTTGACCCCTCTGCTGTGCATTGCTGCTAATTTTTTTACTTTTTTATACATTCATCGTTCCTGTTGGACATTTGCCGCTGCACCACCTCCCTACCTGTTGTACATTCTGTGCACCTAAACTACCTGGACGGGCATCTTTCACCCACAACCTGGACAGGCATCCTTTTTATCACCTCCAGTGTCCATCATCCAGCCCTGCACTTCGGCTACCCACCCCGGGTATTACCACTCTGCTGCGTAGGGCCCTAGGACCACACCTGGATATCAACGGTCGGGCTTGGCATTGTTTTTCAGCGCCGCAATCCGTTACACCTTTCTTTGACTACGAGAGGAAAGGGGCCCGGTGATTCATCCCGCTGGGTCACATGATATGTAATCCAAACAAATCACACACGCCCCCTCTGAGCACACACAGCTGAAGAGCTGGATGCAGGAGCTATGAAATGAGATCGTGGCAAAACCCCTTTAAGTGAATTTTTAAAGTCTGTGTAGAAACAAACGCCATTCACCATTGATGCTGATATTCCTGCACCTGTGCCTCCGGTAAACTTGCACTGATTTATGTCGCATGGCTCCCTGGCTTCCGACCTCTCACCATAATTAGCATCCTGTATGAAAACCTTACATGTTTAGTATTGCCGGATTCATATCAACCTGTAGAATACAGATAACTCATAATTTTTACCAAAGATTGAACACCGTAAAAGCAAAACTCCTGCAAACATGGTGCAATTCACATTTTGCCCCACTTAGAATTTTTTGCGGTTTCCCAGTATATTCTATGGTACAATGAATAACACCATTAGAAAGTACATCTTGTCCTGCAAAATAAAAGCCCTCATATGTCTATGTAGATTGTGGCAGACTGGCTACATGTAGTTGCCTGTTGCTGCCACTAGGTGGAGATATACCAGAGTGGTATATACAATATGCCACCAAGGATACCTGGCCTTGGTGGGATAAGAGCCAGCTGTATGTATTTTCAGACACTCTAAGTGGTTGGCAACTGTATAGGATTAGTTTGGCTTTTCAGCCGTTCCTGGGTTGGCTCTTATTGGGAGTAGACAATGCGTTGGGTGGGCGTCTACTCCCCATGTTCCAGGCCACGCTTTGGATAGGGCTCGGGAGTCCTATAAAAAGCCGGATCCTCCAGGTAATCGGGGGGCGTGGTCTGCTACCTGCAATGTGGAGCAGCAGAGCTGAGAAGAGAGCTCTGGCCCCCAAGAGGCTGAGGGTAGCCTACACCAGTGGTTGAGATCGTAGGTGCATTGGTGGTACTGGACGCTAGGTCCAGGCCACGGATAGAGAGGGACTAATTTGTTTAGTCAGTGGCCAGACGGCCTGAGGTTATTGTTTGTATTATTTGTTTGCATGTGCCTCAATAAAACTGGCTGTGGCCAGTGTTAAACTGGACCCCAGTGTCTGTGTGCCATTCCGCCTACCAAAGACGGCGATCCCAGAGCTGAATGACCCGAGCCGGGCCAAGATGGCGGGCGAAGGTATGTGAGTTGTCACATATGATGGAGGATGCAGGCATAGTTGGCACGGACTGGGCCAGATTGGCACTAACTGACTGTTGTCACAGGTGGGCCCGCGACCCCTGTCCCGGGTCGCGGGCACACCCGTGGTCCCCGCACGAGTGGCACCGCCGCCCGCATGTCAGGCGGTGGGCACGCTCACCCGGCCGGCCAGTCACCCTCCTACTTACCCGGCCGCGCTCCTGTTGCTGCTCCAGCCTTCTGGCGCGCGCGTCCGCGATCTCTAAGGCGCCCGCGCGCTGGCTCTGTGAAATTTAAAGGGCCAGTGCACCGGTAATGGGCTATTGCCGGTCACTGCCCTTATTTAAGCCTGCCCCTTCCTGGGGCTGTTGCCGGATCTTTATTGCCATTTAGCCTACTGAGAAAGCGTTCCAAGCCTTGTTCCGATTTACCGTGTACCGTACCATTAGCTTCCGCCCCTCGACCACGCATCTTGGCGCCTGCCCTGACCTACTGCCTGTCCACGCCCACGAACCATTGCCGCCTGTCCTGACCTTCTGCCTGTCCCCGACTACGAGCCTGTCTGACGATTTTGCACCACGCTTTACTTTGGCTGGCACCGCAAGCAAATCACGTCAGGGGTAACGACCTGGTAGACTCCCGCCGCAGCAAGTCCATCCGCTCTGTGGCGGGCTCTGGTGAAAACCGGGACCTACTTAGATTCCGTTCCCTGGCGTGGCTTACACCATCGCTTGCGGTGGTCCAGTGGATCCACTTCTACGTCCGGGTGCGTGACAGTAAGATCCGGTCATGGATCCCGCCAAGGTGCCTCTGCCGTCCGACGCTGACCTCACCGCCATTGTGGCTCAGCAGTCGCAACAGATCGCTCAGCAAGCCCAGCAACTCAGCCATCTCTCCGCCATGATGCAGCAGTTCCTGGCCGCTCAGCAGCAGCAACCCGCTCCCGCTGCTCCTCCGGTTCCGGCTCCGACCGCTGGTCCACGGCTCCGTCTGTCTATGCCGTCCAAATTCGATGGGGACTCCAAGGCCTGCAGGGGCTTTATCACCCAATGCTCCCTGCATATCGAATTAATGGGCAACCAATTTCCTACCAAACGGTCTAAGGTGGCGTTCGTGCTCAGCCTTCTCTCTGGGAAAGCCCTGGCCTGGGCTACCCCCCTCTGGGACAGGGACGATCCGGTCACAGACAACCTGGATACATTCCTCACCGAGTTCAGGAGTGTATTCGAGGAACCGTCCCGGGCTTCTTCTGCCGAGACCGCCTTGCTAAACCTGCACCAAGGGGATTCATCTGTAGGCGACTATGTCGTACGTTTCCGCACTTTGGCTTCCGAGTTATCTTGGAATGAAGCGGCGTTGACTGCCTCTCCAGCCGCATCAAGGAGGCCCTATCTGCCCGGGATTTCCCGTCTTCCTTGAGTGACCTTATCTCCCTGGCCACTGTTGGATATGACATCCATTTTCTTGGACCGACAGGTAGGAACTCCAGGCAGGAACGGGGAACAGGCTAGACCCCGCCGTCTCCCTCGTCTGGCTACAGTATTTCAAAGGCCGGCACTCAGTGCCCTCTTTCACCTGCCGCCAGGAGGAAAGCCATTGGAAGTGGATAGTAGCCACCTGTCTACAACGCGGAGACTAACCAGAAGACGTGAGGAGAATCTTTTTTTTTTATATAACTGTGTTTTTATTAATAATTTTCAAAATAAGACATAGAAAATATCTTGACATTTGACAAAACATACCATATTTTTGAAGATATCCTGAGAAGGTGAGTGAAGGCAGCTTTTTCAAATCAGTATTTCCTAGTATGCATAACCGTACAGTATTATATCCAGGAATCGATAGACATCGCAAACTCACGGTCGTCAGGGAAGAGTTTATCGCCATTACAAGACAAGACAGCATTACAATAGGGGATAGCACAAGAGGATGGTGTGGGAGGGTGGAGAGGGGGAGGACAGAAGGGTGTTGCCATGAGTATCCAGCTCTCAAGGGTAGGACGATGAAGAACAATCCAAACCGACCATACTTTATCAAATATGTCTAACCTGTTATTCAGGGTGTGCGACACCACCACTCCCCACCTCCTCCCTCCCATCCCATTTAACTTCCCTAACTCGTTGGTTATTATTTCGGTAATTGAGGGTGTGGGAAGTCTGCCTCCATATTCCCGAGATTTAAACACCTTGTGAAGCAGTAAGGAAAGTGGTCACATAAGGGTTTGCACCTTGGGTTTTAGACAGGCCGACACCGGACTGTTAAGCAATTAGAGTGAGTGGCTCTTTTGGGTATCCTCACGCCAAGGAGGTCGGCGAGGAACAGTCCATCACATGGAGCTCCCCCAAAAAGGAGAAAGGAACTCGGTTTTTTGAGGGCGAGTCCCAGAAGATATGTAGCTGGCGCGTGCCTACCGCACGGGGACACCGCCAGCACAGGTTAGGAATCGGTGGGTTCCATTTATGTAAGACATCAGGGGTGTAGTACCAGAACAACCAAATTTTATAAAAATCTCCTGCTGGGTGATACACGTGGTGGACTTCTGCCGCCGCCCCAGATGGCTCTGCCAAATCTCATAGGGAAGCGCACCCCTAGCAAGATATGATTCCCAGTCTTGACATGTATTTATGCCTTATTTCCTTATCAGGAGGTCGGATCCTGTAAAATTGCATATATTACGGAATATGAGCCCCTTGTGGATTACCCAGCTTGTGCATAACATCTCCAAATTAGGTAGGCGGTGAAGTCTGTTAGTGCCGTAGATCGGAGAAAAAGGAGGTGGCTAATTTGGAAGGTAATGACAAGCTTGAGCGAGAGGAGTAGTTATTTAGTGAGGATAGGTCTGGAACGGTTCAAATTTTCTATCTCGGCCTCCTTGATGTCCCATAAATCTGAACAAGGCAATGCCCCTGCAAAGGTCGAGCGAAAAGACCAGAAGAACTTCCCGTAGGAGATGGGGTGCATATAAAGGTGGACATCGGTGAGGCCTTACGAGGAAGCGGAAATTTGGGGTCGGCAGGTATACCAGATCTGTAGCGTGAATGCTGAAGGGTCTCCAGCACTGGGCCTACTCTGGGACGGGGACGAGAGTGCTCACAGAAATGCATAGGCGGTACATGGGGGCCGCCATTAATTTTTCTTATCGCTGCCCATTTGGAGTAGGCTCTCAACGAGGGACCATGCGGGTATGCGTGCAGGTGGTAGACAAAAAGTAAAGTAGTTCAGCAATATTGGGTACTGCGCTAGGCCTCACCCTCTATTGAGATCTGGCTCCTCTATCAGATCACCTACTTGAGTTTACTCTGTGGGCGCCACTGCGCCCCGAAATACAAAAGTTTGAGTATTGCTGCTTGCAATGATGTCACAGTTCAGCAGGGGACTGCCACAGGAGAGTCTCAAACTCAAAATAAAGGAGTTTGGGGAGATATGATCTTCTTGATGCTGGAATTAATCGCTGTGCACGGAGAGAAGAAAAAAGAGAATCGGAGGGAGTATCCACTTTAGGAGAATAAAGACCCCTACGTTCTCTAAATAAGTGGAGGATAGAGTTTAATCCTTATTAGTGTTTATACTCGACTCGATATTTGAATTCCCATGTTTGTATTTAGCTGAATTGTTCCTCTCCAAGTGTATGACAAAGTTGCTTTTAAGGGAGTCTGTTATCGTCGGTGGTAATTAATGGGGAGGGCCTCCGATTTAGAGGAATTTGACTTTGTGTTTAAGCGTACACTTTCCCAAAAGTTCTTAGCAGGGGAGTGCGAGAGTGGAAGGCTAGTATGTGAGCCGTAAGAGTTAGGCAGGATGATCGGTACCCTGCCGAAACAAGGACAGTTTGAAACTCCTTTTAATTTCATCACTTGATTTACCCAATATCCGGGTTGGCCTTATTGCTGCCGCCAGTGTGCTCTAATGCACAGGCAAATAGGAGAGGGGACCAAGGACACCCTGTCTCATTCGTTCTGTTATCAGTCGAACCTTCTTGGACGTTGGCAATCTAAGGGTAATTTATTCATTGCTGGAGGGCGTAGCATAAATGGCTCCTCGAATCGCGGTCAAGCAAGGTGCCACGAGAGCCAAATTGCCGACAAGGTCCTCAAAAAGGAAAGGCCGCTTAGACTATCCAAGGACCTTTTCCGCGTCAAGGCTATGGATAAGTGCCTGTTGGTTTTGGGTCGTTCGCCAATTTCTATCAGGTCGAAGGTCCGTCTAGTGTTGTCTCCCCTGTACTAAATGGGGACAAATCCACATGGTATCTATTAATGAGAGAAGGGAGCCAATGATTTAGCCGGTTGGCCAGGATTTTTGTGTAAATTTTTAGGTCGGAATTAAGAAGTGCTATGGGCCGGTAACTGGCACTGTCTGCAGGGTCCTTTCCGGGCTTATGGATGAGGGAGATGTGGGAAAGGGTCATAGATTCTGGGGGAACCCATCAAGAAGGAATTAAACAATTGGAGCATGTGGGGAGCAAGAATGTCGGAGTACACTTTATAATATATGTATGAAAGGCCATCTGGGCCAGGGGCCTTCCCTGAAGGGAGTTGTTTCAGGACATCCATTAGTTCCTCCGCATCAATAGGGGCATTGAGAAGGGCATGAGCTTCAGGTGGGAGGGAGGAGGGAGGGCATTTTCGCAGGAAGTCCTTAATTTGCTTTCTGTGGCCTCGTTTTGGGGCATTATGGGGGGAGAGAGCTACAAATTTTGAGAAAAGTAATCTAGAAGATGTCAGGGCCATTGTTTTCGGGTCATAAACGCAATGTCCCTGTATGGCAGAAGTCGCTGATGGCGTGGATTTCACCAATCTCTCTTTAGCTGGTACTAGAGCTAAAAATCTCTGTGATGGGCCTTGTTGCCAAAAGTTATAAAATCGCTGCTGTTGAGTATACTACAGTTTTTCTACCCATACGCGTAGCTTTGTCCTTTAGGATCCTGCCGGTGTTGCCACTATACGACGCAGGGTAGTTACACTGGGACACACAGGGTCATCCTTCTCTCAGATCATTCAGGATGGGGGCGGAGAGTCAGAGCTCTCTCTCTTTGCTATCTTTTTTGTGTCTAGAGCCTATGCAATGCAATGGCCCTGAATACAGCTTTATGTGCCTCTCAAAGGGGAAGAGAGAGAGGATACCGTGCTGTAGTGAGTCGAATTGTAAGTGGCAAGCGTCTCTTGCAACTTTTGCCTGTGTGCGCCTGGTTTTTGACATAGAGCTTCATTTTACATCTCAATGACACGAGCGCAAGGGATTCTGGTAGTCAAAGCTCGCCTGACCGGGGACATGATCCGACATGTGATCGCTCAATATTGGATAGCCTTTCAGCAGTCGTGAGAGTTAGGGAGGGGGGACAAAAAAATGTTGCCATAAAAGTGTCCAGCCAGTCTTGAGTGGGATTTATGCGGATTGGAGTAAAAAAGGTGAATTCCCTGTCTTTGGGATGCCCTACTCTACACAGATCATAAAGGAATGTGCTCCTAATCGCTTTACGGAAGGCACCTAGACAACCTATTCTGGGATGGGGATTTCCCCCTGAGGGTGGCCCTATCCATGGTTGACTGAGAAGGTATAGGTTGATAAAGTTGAAGTCACCTCCCAAACAGGTGGGAGGAGGGTGGAAGAGGAAGTTAGTAAGTTTGGCGAAGGACCCTGTTCAAAAAAGGACATTGTGAGGTTGTTAGGCGGCTATATATATTGCCATAGCACAAACAGGTTTGCCGTACAAAGTGGACTGTAGATAATATAACCTGCCCGCTTGGAGTCAATTTGAGATGTCGTGGACTGCCATGGGACATGAGTTGGCTATCAATATGGCCACGCCCAGGCCTTCTTTCGTTCATTAGATGCTCGAAAGGACGTTGAATTGTAGCGCTTAGCCAAAGTTAAAGAATCCCGTGGAATTGTAATGGGTCTCCTGTTAGTAGACAATATCTGCTTTCAGATTTTTGCATTCCTGGAGCGCTAATCGCCTCTTCACATTTGAATTTAGGCCATTAACATTTAGTTTCAGACACCCTAATACCATAGTGTCTATCTAAAGGGAGACGGCTTTGCCGGGTTGGACAGCAAGTGCCTAGATATAAATGACTGCCAGATAAAGAAGGGGCAGAGAAGGGGAGTGAGGCTCGGTGTGAGAAGTGTGGGCACTAATGTGAAGGACACCACGGGAGGGGGAAGGGGGAAGACACAGACACCACAAATATAAACAGGAACAAAGGCTAGATCTCAAACCAGTAATAAAAACTGGCGAACTAGAAAACCAGAGAGACTAAGCAGCTTCAGAAAAAAAAAAAAAAAAAGGGGGAAGAAAAGAAACCCCCAGTTGAGTGAGGCCGTTCTGGTTTGAAGGCTCGGAAGTTAGTCCTAACCGAAGGGACCGTGAGGAGACCTCACGAGTGGCCCAAAACCGGGGGGCGCAGACCACAGTAGGGGATCCCCCCTCCTGTACCAAGAAATGAAGTCACACGCCCAGTAGCGGCGCAAACAGGGAGAGGCCACGCAGGTGGTCCTAGACACAAAAAACAATGGAAGATTGTATGTATGAAGATCCACAAATCCTCCAATATAAGAACAGCTACCGACTAACGCTATCACGTGCAGTAGCAACAATAAGTGAACCACAGCCTTGCGATACTGGAGGTTGATTCACTTGTGAAGTTGATGATGTGGGGGAAACAGCCAAGCAGATATAATCTATTGGGCCTGGACGTCCCCCCCTGGCACTAGCCCGTCTCAGCGCGGTGGACTGCGCCTGGCTTTGTGGGCCGGAGGGGGACCCCCTTGGAGAGTGTCCTTTGGCAGGAGAGACAGGGAGTGCCACACAGGGCGGCGGGGGCTGGGGTGGCAACACAGTCAGTTCCAATCCTCTATGTCCGGAAAAGGGATCTGTTAGCGCCTTTGCAAAAGCCAAGGAAGGTCTTGCAGTGTCTTAGGTTGCTTGAGCGCCTTCAGACGCGCAGCATTTTCAGGCAAAGGGGAAAAGCCATCTATATGGGATGTGTCTCTCCTTGAGGGTGGTGAGGAGTGGCTTAAGGTGACGGCGCTTTTGATGAGTGTGCCACGCTAGGTCCTGAAACAACTGGATGCGTGACCTGAACTGAATGACAATGGCGCAGCCCCCTCAGCCTTCTTCTCCATTGATCGCCTCCTTTTCCTGTATAATCGTGAAAGCAACATATAATAGTCCTTGGGACGATTTGTAAAAACACCCCTCCCCTCCCGCCCCCTCCCCCCCCCCCCCCCCCCCCCCCCCCCCCTAATTAGCGGAATTAGGCCTAAGCGATCTGTGGGTCCTATCCAGCTATATAGGACCCAGGGGGGGAGCTCTCCATAATTTGATTGAAGATGGAATCTAGAACGGAGTGTACATTCTCGTCGCCCTGGGCCTCTGGGAGGCCTCTGATTCGAATATTACATCTGCGACCCCGGTTGTCAAGATCTTCCAGGTGGCGGGCCATACCATTAACCATGGAGATCTCATCTATCAGTGCAGGATGTAGTTGCTCGACATAATTTACGGGGTATCAGTCGTGATCTCTCTAACATTAACTCTGGAGGCATCTGTTTAATGTCTGTCTGATGCTTGAAATTCTATCTCTGCAGGCCTTGTTTAACTCTCTGAAACCAGGCTCAGCCTCAGTTCTACCTTAGTGGGAAGTGCTGTGCAGCTGCAACCCTGATGGCTGCTTGCCCCATGTGACTATGAGGGGCAGAGAGCAGGCAGAGGCGATCCCAGCCACGATGGGTTAGGTGACACTATAGAGTCTCTGATGGGAAATTGAGAGCTAAGAGACCCAAGTCAAAGCTGTCCCTTCCTGCAGGGGGGAGAGCCCAGTGGCTATTGTGTCTGTGGGATGTCGGTTTGAGTGCCTTGTCCTGAGCTGTGCAAAAAAAAGGAGCTTTAGCAGCCATATTGTGTTGATAGTGGCTTGGAACAGGGCAAGTGTCCCGAGTGTTTACTTGGTCAGCTGGAACAAACAAGGTGGGGGAGGGGCGCCTCGCTGAGGCGCGTTACCCTCCGGTGATGTGTGCTGATCCCTGGGGCTGCAAGGACGCCTGTGTGTTCCTGGGCTGCTCTGAGGGCCCTGGTGAATGGCCTACACGGCGTTTCCCTCTCTTCTTCCAGCGCTCGGGCGCTGCATCTCCGGTCATGTTAGGCGTGTGGAGCAGAGGGATAATGGCGCCGAGGGTCCTGGAGCGCACCCACGTGCAGGCACGAGGAAGGAGGCGTCAGCGACGTCCGCCACTGCACACGGGGGGGTCTGAAGTGTGCACGATCTCTTCTCCTACCGCTGGGACCTCCTTTTACCATTTAGGGTGCTGGTACGGACGGGTTCCGTGCTTTCATCGGTTTTAGTGCGGGAGCTCTCTCACCCATCTGTCCTAACTCTCGACTTCCGGTCCTGAAAAAAGTGAGGGAGAATCTTTGTCCTGTACTGTGGCAGTGCAGACCATTTCCGCAGAGATCCTGTCCACTGCGACCCTCAGCGGTCCGAGGAAACGGGCGCACCTAGGGTACGTAGGAGGGACGTCCTAGGTGAGAGCAAGCCCTCTCGCTCGCTGACCATGATCCCCGTGATCGTCGGACATCGTGGGCCTGGTAGTGCGCTGCAGTTCGCCACGATGAGGTGTGTTCGGCGTACTGCTGTTCGCCTTTGGACTCTGGGTCTGCTGGAAATTTCTTGCGACGTGCCCTAGGTTTGTCCAGCATATCTCCTGTGTGATCCGTCTGGAGATGAAGCCTCCTACTCATCTCCTCTGTCAGTGGTGAGATTTCTCTCGCAAGGATCCAATGCGGTTCCGGACCTGAGCCTCTGGTAGGGGTTACTGCACAAGGAGGAGGGACTTGCCCGTTCTCGTTCTAACCACGTTCCTCCTCTGTCTCATTCTACATGGGTCTGCCTCGTAGGCTGCATGTCAACGCATGCTCGCCGTGCTTAGACTGGCGAGAACAGTGCGAAGTCTCTTGAGTTGGGGTCAGGAGTATCAGTATCGCGCTGTTTGGTGGCACCTCGCCTGGTGCTTACCGCCTTCTCCTGGGTCGTCTAAGTCTCTTGACGGGGCCATCCTTGCACCATTATAAGCCTTCGCAGACGTTCTTCTCGAGAAGCAAGCTGAGACGTTTGCTGCCCATCGCCCATATGACTGTCCTATTGATCTTCTGCCCGGGACGTCTCGCTCACGAAAGGCAGGGTTTACCCCTGTCGTTACCCATGAGACCTTGGCTTATGTATAATATTTCAAGGAGAATCTCCAGAAGGGGTTCATCTACAAGTCCTCCTCTCAGATGGGGCCGTGGTTCTTTTTCGTGGTAAGAAACGGTCGGTTTAACTTTGTCTGCGGTCCTTGCATACGACTATCGAAGTGGCTATCAACAAGATCGCACGGTTAAAGAGAGAAACCGCTATCCTCTGCCCTGATCACGGGCTTTTTGACCGGCTACGAGGGGGTGCCAAGATTTGAATAAACTGGACTCCTGCGAGGGCACTATAAACCTCATAAGGATACGTTGAGGGCGATGATGGAAAGGACTTGCTTTCAACACCCTCGGACGGGCACTTAGGTATATGTGGACCATGTCCTTTCGAGGGACCCTTCGCAATGCCCCGGCCGTCTTCATCAAGAATGTCGTGTCAATTGGGAAAATTCTCCCTGGGAACTCCTGTGTACCCACATGCGTGGTTGTGTATCTAGATGACATTCTGGTGTTCTCCCCTGACCTTGAGTCCCATCAAGTTCACTTACGAACAAGTCCTCAGGACGCCTAAGGGCCAACCGCGCCTCTATGCCAACTTGGGAAGTGTCTGTTTCATCAGCAAGAGCCTACCATTGTTCCTTGGCTACCATCATTTCCGGACGCAAGGGACTGCAAGATGGACCCCGCTAAGTTTTCTGCCGTTCATCATTACAGTGGCCGCGCCCTTGGGTCTCCGAGCCAACAAGATTCCTGGGGTTTTTTGCCAACTATTAAGGCAATTTATACCACATTTCTCCTCGTTGGTATATCCCATAGTGGCTTTGACCAGAGAAAGCCAATCAAAGCTCTGGCACCGCGGGCAGAGGAAGCCTTCTCTAAGTTAAAATCTGCCTTCCGCACTCTGCGCCGGTGCTCTCCGGCCAGATACAGAACACCATTTTTTTCCTCTAGTCGCACAACGCCTCCTACTCAGTGGCGGCCGGGGCCGTTACTCTCCCAGAAAGACCAAAAGGACAAGACCCTCTACTATAGCGGGTTTTTTCTCTAAAGTTTTTCCTCTGCTGTGAAGGAAGTGTTACTCTATCGGCGACCGGGAAATTTTACTGGTCCTCAAGCTGGCTGGACTGGAAGGAGTGGCGGTATATCTTGGAGGGGCTCGTCACCAGATCAGCATTTATACAGACCATTAAACAACCGCTTTATCTCGACAGAGCTGCTAACGCTTTTAAATCCACTGCAGGTCAGTTGGGTCTCTCTCTTTCACAGTTAATTTTCTCATCATTTTCGCCCTGGAACGAAATGTCAAGGCCGCACCTCTCTCCCGTGCTTTCGGATGTGACTGGGATGGTCCCTCTCCACTGGCACATGTTCCCTCCAGAACGGCTCGATCTCTGCAGCACCGGTAGACCTACTACGCAATTTCCCCCGGTCAAGACCATACGTCCGTCCCAGCTCTTCGGAAAAAGAAGATATTGTCATGGGGGTCATTGCACCTGCAGTTTTATGGCTGGGTCACCCAGGAGTGCCATAGGTCCTGCTCCTTATCTCTCGATTCTACTGGTGGCTGGGGCCTAGCCCAGGATGTTCGTGAGTTAGTGGAGTTCCTGCGTGTCCTGTGCCGGAACAAGTCTCTCGTCTCAAACCGGCAGGTCCTGCTCCTTCCTCTACCTATAACCAGCTGGTGTCCTTGGACCACGTGTGGCCATGGTTTTATCACAGATCTCCTTCCTCAGTGCCGTCTGTTCGGGCACCCCCGTGATTTGGGTGTGACAAGACCGGTTTTTCAAAGATGGTCCCATCTTTTATCCTTGCGGGCCGCTCCTCAGCCCAATCGCCCTTGCCAGTCTGTTTTTTCTACATATCTTTTTCAGCTGCATGGACTCCTTGGGCACAATTAGTGTCGGACCGGGGCATTTCCAATTTGTCTCCAGATCTTTTCTGGCGCTCCTCGCCTCTTGCAACCCCAACTGCAATTAAAATTGGAATTTTCTTCAGCATCACACCCCGTCCAATGGAGCGGTAGAGGGAGTTATAATACAGAGTCTCCCCTAGATTGCATACCTGTCGCTCTACTTTGTTCTCACTGGCACAGCCTGCGATGATTGGTCAGCTTGTTGCCATGGGACCGGTTTTCCTATAACTTCATTTGACTCGGAGTATGCCACGGGAGCTGCTCCGTTTCTTTAATTGTCTAATGGGCGACGCATCTACGCCCAGACGCCGCCTCCCCCTATTCTGTGCCGACCTCTAGAGGTCCCTGCCAGTGCAGGAGTATTGGTGCACAGGACATTGACTTTGCTATGTGGAAGCAAATGTTTTTTTTTACACCTCTATTCTCTACTCCAGGCTTTTGCCCGCACTCCCAAGGCACAAGCCGACAAAAAGCGAAGAGAGCATCCGCCAACCTTCTCGCCAGGTGAGAAGGTGTGGTTGTCGGCTAAATACTATACGTTTCAAGGTCAGACAGCTATAAGCCTTGGATCCCGGTTCCGGGGCCCCATTCTCAAGGTGTTAGCGCATTAATCCAGTAGCATACAACTTCCGCCTTTCCATCGCCGCCACGTATGAGGTCCCGAACTCCTTCATGTCTCTCCTTTCTTATAAACCGGTATTCTCTAATCGCTCTACTCTCGGGTACTTGCTTCGCCCACTCCTGAGGCCTTATGCCACCGGATGTCTTATACAGTAAAGGGGGAGATTTCTTGATGTGAAGACGGTCAGAGGGAAGCGTTTTTTTTCTCATTGACTGGAAGGGGTTCGGGCCGAAGGAAGTCCTGGAGCCAGAAAACAAATATTCTGATCGTAACATCATATCTAGAGGTTCCTCCAGGCCAGAGTAATAGGGGAGGCCACAAGGGGGGGGTTCTGTCACGGTGGGCCGCGACCCCGTCCCGGGTCGCGGGCCACACCCGTGGTCCCCGCACGAGCAGGCACCGCGCCCGCATGTCGGGGCGGTGGGCATGCTCACCCAGCCGGGCCTGTCACGCTAGCCTACTTACCGGCCGCGCTCATTGTTGCTGTCTCCAAGCCTTCCAGCTGCGCGCGTCCCGATCTCTAGGCGCGCGAACACTGCTGTGCGCATGCTCAGTGAAATTTAAAGGCCAGTGCACTGGAAATTGGCTAATGCCGGTACTGCCTTATCATAAGCCTGCCCCCTTCCTGGGGGCTGTTGCCGGATCTTTAGTGCCATTTTAGCCTATGAGAAAGGTTCCAAGCCTTGTTTGATTTACGTGTGTACCATACCATTAGTTCCGTTCCTTCGACCACGCATCTTGCCGCCTGTCCTGAACTATGCCTGTCCACTGACCACGAACCAATTGCCGCCTGTCCTGACCTTCTGCCTGTTCCCTGACACGACAGCCTGTCTGACGATTTTGCCCACAGCTATACTTTGGCTGCCACCGCAAGCAAGTGGTCAGGGTAACGACCTGGTAGACTCCGCCGCGAGCAAAGTCCATCACGCTTTGCGGGCGGGCTCTGGTGATGAAACCGGGACCTATTAGATTCGTTTACTGGCGTGGCGTTACCACCAGTTCGCTTGCGGGTGGTCCAGTGGATCCATTCTACGTCCTGGCTGTGCGTTGACAAACTGTGCACAAAGTGGTGCAGAAAAAAAAAAGGCTCGAGTTTGCATAGGATGCTGCAGTTACAAAGGACTGCTGGATGTTCGCTCTGAGTTAGCAAAGGTTTCTCTGAAGAGAGACACACGACCGGAGCAGCCTTGGGTGTCTGAGAAGAAACTGCGCACTCAGCTGGAGTAGGATGACAGTCTAGGAGAAGAGACAGGGGGACGCACCCCAATAAAGAGACTGTCTTGCTGCAGGAAAAATTTTGTTTTCGGGCGTATGGAGGAATATTTTGAATTGGTGCGCCGCGAAGTATGTTATGACAATCCAGTCGCAGTGCCACAGTAGTCCTGAGCAGACCAAAAGCCAGGTCGTCCTTCAAGGGAAAGTCAAGCGGCGCAATAAATTCAGCAATCTGAGAACCCCACTGTCCAGCAGGAGGAGCCGTGCTGGATGGGCCATGTATGAGTACCAAGAGATTCTGCTCTGAGCGGTCCGGTTGATCTTGCGGTTCCAGAGATTGTGCTGCCCAAGGATGTGCATTGGCTGCTGGTGGATGGTCTCCCACTGTGGGTGGACATGGACTGCCGCCAAGATGTTTCCAGAGTGCACCCGGACATTGCACCTGGTAAGAAGACCCGACCAGAACGTGGTAAGACTGTGCCAATGAGCTTTGAAACCTGTTGTGGGACTGTCGTCCATGTGCTTAAGGTTTGTGAGAACCTACAGTCTGGCTGTATACTGGGCAGAGACTTCCCCCATTTTGGGCACTTGTGGGCAACCGCAAGGGTATCAGGCCAGGGAAGTGACTTCTCCTGGGAAGTGCCCCCTGAGGTATATGCGATGCCGCTGCCTGAGAAAGAAGAGCCTGAGTTGGAGTCTCAGAAAATACCTGAGACTGACCAGGGTTATTTTGGATTGGAAGAGTCTAATGAACTCTGTGTTCAGGACGTATGCCTAACATTCCCTGCTGTGTTGCCTGTGGGCGTTGGTAACACCTCTGCTACTTCCAGTGTGATAAATGCTGTGTCTATGGAAAATGCTAATAATGGGTTAAACAGAAGGGTAAACCATAGCTATGCCACACAGCCTGAGCAGAGGGAAGTTAGCTGGGGCACAAGGTCAGCTCAAGTTACTGCGTCCCTGTGTGAAAAAGCGTCTTGAGGTGTTGTAGCAGAGAGAAGCTCAAGTGTGCCCCTAGAGGTCATGATTATCAGGGCTGAGAGTATGGCAGAGAGTGTATGTCCTGGAGTGAATGACAATCTGGAGACATGGGTTAACACTACAGGCTCGGGTGGAGTTAATGCGGTTGCCCCTAGCAACAAGGTGTCCTTTGCATTTCCTGCCATAAAAACGTATGAGTGTGCGGGCCCTGAAGCTGTGTGTGAAGTGTCTGGAGTCCAGTTGGTGAGTGTGTCTGCCAGTGACCCCAGCGCACTGTGTGTACCTGATTGTAGCCTGCAAGTTGCAGGTAATGTGTGCCCAGGGATTGATTGCCACCAGTTCTGTGTGACTGCTGTTGGGCCCAGAGAGGAGCTTTCATGTTTCAGTGTGCAGCCTGGAAGTCCTGAGAATGTTTGCTCTCCTACAATGTGTGAGGAGACTAATTTAATGAGGGTGTGTCTGGACTCTGAGGTATATGCCTGCATGAATGCAGCCTCAGATAGTGATGAAAATGCCTGTGTAAGGAGAACATGTGCTGAGATCTGTAGTCCTACGAATTTCTTTTACTCCAGTGGTTGCTGTGTTGCCAGTAGCTTTACTGCCATGGTCACAAAGACTGCAGTGATGGAAGGAGTCAGTTGACACCACAGAGCTGGGTGTATGCTTGAACCCTAGTGAGAGGCAGGTGAGTGGGTTTAAATCCCCAGATGGTAAAGAAGTGCCTGGTTCTGAGGCAGCTGATAAATTTTCCTTACAGGCGATGGAGAAACATATTAACAGTATCTCAGAGGTATTATGCCCTGTGGTTTGGGGCGAATGGCAGATGGATGCCATTTGCAGCAAGATATCGGCTGAACCTATGGAGGGTAACAAAGTGACTGAGTTGCCTAATGTGAACACGGCCAGAGTGGTGTATGAGCGGGAGAACTATAAAGGTAATAGCCAGGCGGCTCTGACTGATGTCCCATGTATAAATGTGTCTGCCGTTGCCTCCAGCTCATTGTGTGAATTTGATGTTGAGCAAGATGTAGGAGTATCCCAGGTAGAAGCTAAGAGTTCTCCCTTAAAAATGATAATAGGGGATGTGAAAGAAACATCTCCACCCATTGATGCAGAGTGTCTGCTGCTAGAAAGTGCCAGTGAGAAGTGTGCACAGGAGAAGGTGTCCTCTGACACTGGTGAAGTTCCAGGTAATATCATGGTGGTGGACAAATTGTCTACAGAGTTTGTCAATGGTGACTCTGATATTATTAGAATGCCTGCTGATTGTGAGGAGGCCTGTATGGCAGAATATGCAGGGTTAGTGGCCCCTGTAGTGAAACGGAAGCTGGCTGAGATGGGCACCACAGGTCAGATACCTGGTGGGTGTTGGAAAGATCAGATGCCTGCCAGTGACCCCTGTAGTCAAGCAAGTGTGGTGCATGAAGGGGAGGAAACAGACGGTGAAGGTGGTCTTTCAGCTGCTGTGAGTCAGGTGTATGGAGGGACGAGCGAGTCCTCAAACATCAGAAACTCACCTGGTAAAGAGGCTGAGGTAATCTGCAGGGCTTCCCTTGATGTTGCAACTGTCTTTAATATTGATGTTATTATTAACCTACAGGTTAAGGGTGTCACAGAGGTACATTGTGCCACAGTCGGTCCTACTGCACTGGAAGGTATCATCGCTGAGGTGGTCAGTGAGGTAGACCAGATTTCCTCTGGTAGAAACCAGATAACAGCCGGTAGCCAAGAGGCAGAGCTTCAGGGTCCAGAGAAATTTGAGGCTGTATCTGACCCTAAGAGACAGGAGATGGTCAGTGAGGACCAGAGGCCTGGTGATGAAGAGAAGTTTGGGACCCATTATGATCCTGCAGACAAAGAGGTAGCAGGTTTTGGCTCAGGTGCGCCCCTAGGGGCCATGTTGAATAGCGACCCTGACAGGTGTGCTGTCATTACAGTTTCTGGTGACACTAGGGCGGTTGCTGAGACCAACCAGGGACCCCTGGCTTATGCGAGACCCAAGATAGGGAAAACTCTGCCCAGTGGGCACCATGCCAACGTAGTCTGTGGGGGTAAGCACCCTACAAGGTCTGATAGCGCTGGTAATGGGGTTGTCAGTAGTAACCCTGTGAATGTCAGCATGTGGGCTGTGCGTGATGACATCCTTGTAGTAGAGCATGCATGGGTTGTGACATCTATAGTAAGTGGCAGTAGACTGTCCGTTGCCCAAGGTGTGTTGAGTGCATGGTATGAGCCCACAACTGAGTTGTATGTGGACCATTTTGTCTCTGCCCCTGAGGTTGTAGGGAAGACGTTGCCCCAAAATAGGAGCTTTGACCCCGGAGGGAGCCTGGGCAATGTGAGAAAGCCCTACGGGCTTTATCAGAGGGGAGGGATATGTGGCAGACTGGCTACATGTAGTTGCCTGTTGCTGCCACTAGGTGGAGATATACCAGAGTGGTATATACAACATGCCACCAAGGATACCTGGCCTTGGTGGGATAAGAGCCAGCTGTATGTATTGTCAGCCACTCTAAGTGGTTGGCAACTGTATAGGATTAGTTTGGCTTTTCAGCCATTCCTGGGTTGGCTCTTATTGGGAGTAGACAATGCGCCGGGTGGGCGTCTACTCCCCATGTTCCAGGCCACACTTTGGATAGGGCTCGGAAGTCCTATAAAAAGCCTGGTCCTCCAGGTAATCGGGGAGCGTGGTCTGCTACCTGCAGTGTGGAGCAGCAGAGCTGAGAAGAGAGCTCTGGCCCCCAAGAGGCTGAGGGAAGCCTACACCAGTGGGTGAGATCGTAGGTGCATTGGTGGTACTGGACGCTAGGTCCAGACCGCATATAGAGAGGGACTAATTTGTTTAGTCAGTGGCCAGACGGCCTGAGGTTTTTGTTTGTATTATTTGTTTGCATGTGCTCCAATAAAACTGGCTGAGACCAGTGTTAAACTGGAACCCAGTGTCTGTGTGCCATTCCGCCTACCAAAGCCGGCGATCCCAGAGCTGAATGACCCCCAGCCGGGCCAAGATGGCGGTATGTGAGTTGTCACAAGATGAAATAATAAAAAAGTTATAGCTCTGGGAAGGCGAGGAGGGAAAAACAAACATGAAAATAAAAATAGGCCTCACTGTTGAGGGGTTAACAAAATACATAAAATTCCATCTGTCAGTCAGCATGTCAGATCCTGCCCCAACTCAGGGCCTGGCCTGCTATCGTCACTGACGCCCCAGGGGCTTTTCATAGGCTTCCAGGCTGTCATGGCATGAATTGGCATACCATGATTGCACAGCTGGGAGATGATGGGAACAGAGGGAGTACTCTTACTCTATCAAACCCTTTAGATCATACTTGGCAACTTTTGAAAGTGGGCACCAGGGAGATCTGAAGGTCTGGCGTGCTTAGTGCGCCACCCCAAAAATGTGGATGACAACGCCCTCTTGTTCTTGCACCATGCCCCATTCACAACAAGCCATGCCCACTCCACCTAATAGTGTAACTACTTTGGAAGAAACCTAAATTTAGGGTTTTGGCGTCACCCAGCTTTCCTGGATGTTTGATAGCCTATTCAGCATCCAGAAGAGCTGGGAGATACCACTAAGCTGCGCCTTAACCTAAACCACAGGTGTCAAACTGCCGGCCCTCCAGTTGTTGGGAAACCACAACTCCCATCATGCATTTGTATAATCTATAACAGTGTGCATGATGGAAGTTGTAGTTTCCCAACAGCTGGAGGGCCGGCAGTTTGACACCCCTGACCTAAACGATTACACCACAAACAATATTTCCACCATACAGTGATTATATAGTGTTGATACTAGTGTACACAGGCTCTGCAGACATTTAAGTGACTACAGTGCAGTTACATCTAGGGGCTCATTGGAGACATCTTCTATGACTGGAATTTTTCTTTTTCCCTTTCCTTCTCCATCCTTTCCAGACCACCATGAAGACCTCTCCTGGCCACGACTCGTCCCTGCAAAATTTACAAAACAAACATCTTAGAATTCAAGTTTTTTCAGCACTTCCCTACCTGTGGCCACCTCTGTACAAACTCCACATGGGGTGATAGGTGGGGAGGTTATGGGGTTGATAGGTGTGGGTGGCAAGGTTATTGGGTAAAAGATGGAATGGAGTAATAGGTGGAGGTGAGAGGACTATGGGGTAATAGGTAGGAAGATTATGTGGTAATAGGTGGGGGTAAGAGGACCATGGGGTAATAAATGGAGTTTATGGGGTGATGGAGGGGTTGTATTTTGTGTTGGCACTAGGATGCATAACACAATGGTGGGGAGCAGTGGAACAGAGGAGTAAAGAGCACAGCTTACAATCTCCCTGGAGATTGTGCAGGGGCTGTACTCTGTACTCCCCAGAATCATATTGTGCAGTTTGAACTCCGTACCATGCACCCCGAGAAGATCAGCCACAGGCATAGTCTTCAGTGGGTGCAGGAGACAGAGTTTAGGACTGTCATGTTTGTACAGGTTTCCTCTTTGGACTATGTTGGACTCATTGGATTATGTCAGAACAACGTTGGATTGATTTCTTTAATAAAATGGTGAAAGACGGCTGATGTCGGGGAGTGTTTATTTAAATAAAAGTTTTTTTGTGCAATTTGTATCTGTTGTTTTTTTCCATTTAATTTCAGTTTTAGTAATGGAGGCATCTGACAGACGCCTCTTCATTATTTCATTACTATCACATTAGATGGTCCGCCAGCCATCGCGACTCCCAAACACACGGCGTAATTGCTTACTGTATGCCCCGCAATTACGCCGTGTGAACATAGCCTAATTCTGACGTTTTTTATAGATATCCCATATGCGGACTTAGGGCGGCATGTATGAATGTTGGCACTGACAGGCCAGTGCAGAATGCGCCAGAATGTATGAACCTGTTCTTCTGCAGTTCATACATACAGACATAATCTAGTGCAAAAAACAACAAGTCTGGCTCAGGCACCACCTTCAACCTAGTCTGGCTGTTCTAACTGTTCTGTGCCTAGGTTTGGCATCAAAGAATCACAAATGTGTCTACTTCTATGAATGTGGTGCAACACGCCCCCAGAACACCCCTAATCTTCGGTGCACTAAAAAGTGTTGCGCCAGGTGCGTATCGCGCCACAGTTTGGAGTGCGCCTATTCATACATCTATAGAACAGGGCTACGACAGCTTTTGACGCCAGATAACTGGCACAGCCCCGTTCATACATGTCGCCCTTAGTGTGCTATTTGACTCAACCACAAACCTCATAATTGGAGGAGCACATACTGGATTTTGTGGTATTATTTTCCCTAAGATTTTCTTTAGGCCCAATTAGGCCTCGTTCACACGGCTTATTTTGCCACGGATTGGCGCCGTACTCCGCGCCGGATTTGCACTGCAGTACGGCGCCAATCTGTCGGAGTAATTACGGTAATCCACTGCTCTCATAGAGAACAGTGGATTACGTCGCTCCTCCCCGCTCTGCGAATCCGCCGCGGGGGGAGAAAGTGACATGCACATTATTTACGGCGCGTACGCGCCATAAACAATGCATTGTCTATGGGGCCGGGGAGACCCTTATTCATGGCGGATTTGTGAGCGCAGAAATCAGTCGGGAATAAGCCGTGTGAACACGGCCTTACAGTTTTGTGGACACCCTAAGGTGCTAAAAACTTAATAAACACCTCTAAAAAGATCTCATTTTGGAAAGTACACCTCTTAAGGAATATAACAAGGGGTGTAATGAGTATATTGACTCCACAAGTGTTTGACAGATTTTTTTTAGCATTGGGCTATGAAAAAGAACAAATTAATTTTTTCCCAATAATATGCAGTTTTAGCTGAAAATTTTTCATTTTCACAAGTGTAACAAAGTGTCTGGACTGGTAATAGAGGGAAGGTATGTCTGCCCAAGATTCCTAAGGTCTGTCAGGTAAACAGCAGCCAGAATTAGAAGTGTCAGAGATCTAAAAGATCTCTTGTTTAAGGTTTAGTAAATCCCCTTTGCAAGGGCTGGTTTGCTGGAGTGGGGATAGTGAGGGTGGCCCCACTCCACCTGGACAGGCCGGGTCTTGAGCTGTCTAATTAGGCTCAGGTGTGTCCGCCTTATATAAGGCCAGAGTCGCAGACACACTCTCTCAGCCTGGGAACAGGTTATCTGACAAGAGCCTGTGGGAGCATCTATTTGTGGTACTGTGATTCTGCTGTTATTTGGTGACTGGTATTAGGCCAGCACTGTGTTAGGAAGGCATAGGATTTGTTTTGTTTTCTGTACCACATGCTTACAATAAAACTGACTGCGGCCAGTTTTAAAAGAACTTCTGGTGTCGTTTTGGATTTCTGCGCCTGCTGAACTGTGCCCGTCTACCCAGGAGATGACCACCCCGCTACCTAATCCCTTACACAAGGAATATTGGAACAAAAATCACCCAGAAATTTATTACACAATTTCTTCCAAGTATGCAAATACCCCATATGTGGCTGTAAACTGCTATTTGGACGTAAGCAAGTGTGTACAAGTGAGGGAAAGCTATTTGGCTTTTGGAACGCAGGTTTTGGTGGATGCCAAGTCACAGTTGTAACGCTCCCAAAGTACAAGAACAGGTGAAGCCTTCCAGACATCACCCAGGTTTTAAAACCTCTTAGGGAATTCATCTAGGTGTGTATTGTGCATTTTGGGCCCACTAGTGTTTCACAGTTTTATGTTTTACTGCATTCGCAAATTAAAACACTTTTATTTAAAGGGTTTGTCTCGCTACAAAGAATAGCTTTCAAATTGTAGGGAACACAAAATAAAGACATTTTCCAAATATATTGCATTGTTCCTCTGTTTTCCCTAAAGAGATACAAGTGAATTTATTACCTCCATGGCTTATTTCAGTTCCCTCAGTAACTGACCGTAAACAAATCTCCCAGGGCTGTTTGTTCAATGAGATAACAGAGAGTGAGTCATCAACAAGGTCAGCAGTGTCAGTCAGTGCCCCTGTGCTGCCAGACAGTAAAAAGCTGATTTATCTCAAGTAAACAGCTCTGTAATTGGGGCTTTTTTTTTTTGGGGATCAGATAAGAAGTCCTTCAAGTATTTGAGAAGCTAATCTAATCTAATTAGCATCTGAAAGCACGGAGCTATAGCTGTACAAGCACGGAGTTTATGCAAATTAGTCTGAACCAGGAAGTGACAGAGAATTTCTTTCATGCATTCTTTGAAACCCTGTGGGGAGACAACTCCTTTAAAAAAGAAAACCTAATTTTTGCATCACCATACTCTGAGAGCCATAACTTTCTATTTTTCTGTGTACGGAGCTGTGTGGGGCTTGTATTATTGGGATTAGTTGACGTTTTTATTGGTACCATTCTGGTGGACACATGACTTTTTGATAGCCTTTAAATCAATTTTTTGGAAGGCAGGATAAAGAAAATACAGCGATCCTGGTAGCATTTAAAATTTTTACAGCGCTCATCGTGCAGTATACATGACATTTTAATTTTACTCTGTTGGATAATGAGATTACAGCGATACCCAATTTATATTTTTTTTTATATTGTAGCACATAAAAAAAAAATAAATAACTCAGACTTTATTGGGCCATTCATTAATAACTGTCTGTATCATTAATAACTGTACCTGATGCTTTTCTCTCCTAATGTACCCGATTGACACTTTGGAACTGTAATTTTTTGTTTATCCATTTAAGACCATGACAGTCTGCTTTAATGTAGTCGTTTTAATGAGTTAACAATTGTTACATTGTTTAAATTTTGATGCTGAGCTGTTTAAGCTCATTCCCCTTTCATTCCCCTTTTATTGTGTAAAACAATATTTATGCATCGCTATCTTCTGATTGCCATAACTTTTTTATTTTTCTGTATACAGAGCTATGTAAGTGCTTTTTTTGCAGGACGAACTATTGTTTTCATTGGTACCACTTTGGGGTTCATATGACTTTTCATTCCATTTTCTGTGCAGTGGGATGAACAAAATTCACGATTGTGCCATTGTTTTTTTTATTTTTGTCATTTATCATAAAGGGTTAAATAATATGAAAGATTTATAGGTTAGGTTGGTAGGCACATAGCAATACCAAATATGTGTACCTTTTTGGGATCTTTTTGAGGTGATTGGCATTTTTATTGAGGAAATGGTGGTGTGTATATTTTTGTGTGTTTGTGGCTTTTCTTATTTTTTTACACTTTTTTTCAACATTTTTTCATTGGGACTAGATTCAGTGATCATTAGATTGCTGATATATTACAGTACATGACTTTACTGCACCTTAGTGCCTGTCAATCACCATGCCTGATGTGATGACATCACAGATAATGTGGAAGCAGGGGTGTAGTCAAAGGCTTATGAGGTCTGGTGCAAAACTTCAGTTTTGTCCCCCTCCCGCCAAACAATTCCTCTCCACGACTGAAGTACAGCACTGGCACAAAACCCCACCAGCTCACAAATGATACCCACCTCCAAGTTTTGCCTTGGTCAGACACCTCGCCACTTTCTAAACGTCCAAACGTCAAAGGTTGGTCTGACAACTTCTGTCCTTAGTAAAACCATGTTGGCAATCACTTACAATGTTTTATTGCAGCCGACATATTCCTGTATATAACCTTTATCGAGCCCCTCAAAACCTTTCCCCACAATAAGATCTTAAACTTTACTGGTCTATAAATACCATGGGTCAACTTTATGAAGATGGGGAAATAAAAAAACCCCCACGGTAGCTTTCGTACAGACTCCTATCAACTATACCAGTCACAAGAGAATCACTAACAATCCATGTACAAGTTGCATAGAAATAATAGATGTTGAATTTCCTTAAGAACTCTTGATGCAAGTCATCTTGTCCTGAAGCCTTATTCACACATTCATTTTATTTATCTTGCTAGTGGCATTTCCTCTTACAAACTCACCTATTTATTATATCATTGATGTATTAACAGAACTGGGCACGCCGCCCTACATCCGCACTGAGCCTGCTACATTCAGCATTGACTCCGCCCCACCATCATTTCTTTTCTCTTCATTTGATATACTTATCCTGAAGAACCTATTTAGTAGCACTGGCTTTTTCCTGATCCCCAGAGAGCACTCCCCAATACAGTTATATAAAGGTTGTTGTAACGTAGAACTGTTCATTGCTGTTTTCAGCTAATACACAGAGATTGATTATAATCCAGGGAGAGTCTCTCCACTCATCAGGCATGTCTCTCTCCCCCTCACTGAGACCTTTGACATCATATCATTCTGACTGTGCAGTGGAAGCAGAAAGGAATCAGCAGAGGACAGCTTATACAGCCTCCTGCATTGCAGCTCATTTTGTCTGCATATAGCATCAAGCTGACACCACAAGCACCTTGCTCTGCTATAAGCAGTTATAACATTCAGGCTAAACTGAAAATGAAACACTTGTTAGGAATGTACAATTCCCGCCCCCCTCCCTCCTCTGTTACCAGACCAGCATTCCGTACCTTTAAAACTGTGATAATAATTGATCAATGCCCACTCCTCTGTATTGCCAAGTATAAATAACCGGTATCGTAATACATCTTTATATAATGCTAATCAGTCAATAAGGATATAACACAGCATCTATATGTTACAATAGTCCAATAATAAATCAAGTACTTATAAAATGATAACATAAAATGATTCCAAAAGATAGGTATACAGTAAGGCCAGTTTATAGAAAAAATAAGTATTTACAAAAGATATAAACGCTTATGATACTTCACCAGTCTAGTGTTGTATCTTGAATCAATCAACCATGAGAAAACCTTAAAACAATGGCCCGATTATTTGGATAACTCTTAGGGAGCAATCATCATGTGTATATATTCACCATACCCAGGAAGGAACGGTTTCTGGTTTCCATGGCTGAAGTTAGATATATATCCTAAACAAAATGGCGGACACGACCTAATGCTGTGTCAGCTTAAAAAGAGTATGTAAAAGTGTTGTTTGTGTATCTCGCCCTCCACCATGGAGTGGTCTGTCCAAGGTTAGAAGTTAAATAAACAAAGACACCTCTTCACAGGAGATAAGTCAAAAAGTATACAGAAATCTGAACTAAGACAATGAACGGTAAACCTTCATGTGTATTCAGTCAACAGAAGTGTAAATAGACTTGTTTTGAATACACATGGACATACAAAAGAATAAACACTAAGTCAGACTGTGTGTTTAAACAGGCTTTTGACTAAAATAAACAAGCAAACATTGCAATTAAAAACAGAGCTGATTAAATAAATTTGATATAAAACAGAAATGATTCACTATAATTTGGCTCAATAGTCATTTATTTTGACTAGCATTACACCCTCCTACCCTTCTCTCCCCCTGTTAACAGGTAGGAGCCTGTATAAGACTCTGTTATATGGTATGAAGAGATCTGTGACTTAAACAGCCAGTAATTGCCCAGATCATTCACCCGAGAGCTGGGAAATGAGTATAGAGACAGCAACCCTTGGTTTCACTATCGATTTTAACAGCTCAGAGGGGAGTAAACACAGAGTGTGCAGGCAGCCAATCACAGTGTAGGGGGCGTGTCCGGGCTGTTTCCTGTTTGGGGGCGTATCCCAACAGGCTGAATGAAATGTCAGCCAGCCAATCACAGTGCAAGGGGTGTGTCTAGTGGGCGGGATCCGGCGAGGGGGCGTGTCGCGACCAGCAGCAGCAGAAATAGAACACAGATGCATAGAAAAGCTCATATCTGCTAAACCAAGTGACTGAGGTAATGCAACCCAATTACAAAAGTGCTTATTTTTACTGTCCCCATAATCTGAGACATGATCTTTGTAGCGATACAACCCCTTTAAGGATCCTACATGCTCTGCCTTTGACTTTTTGGCATTTATGTGGTTAAATAATTTTTGGGGGTTTGTTTTGGTGTTCTTGGCCACTTGCCTTTCATTTTGTATTTTAGCTGATTTGATGACCTGTTTACAGAGTTTATTAATGCCCTTTTTTATTATTTATTTCCCTTGTAACAGAAGGTAGAAGCCATGATGGATTTAATTTTAATCGCCTATAATTGTTACCTATAGGAATATATTTTTCAATATAATTTCCTAGAGTATATTTGGCTTCTACATCAGTATTTGGTAATAGCTGCTCCCAGTGTCATGATCCACCAGCCATTGTGCCTCTTGCATATCCACAACATGCTTTTTGACCTTGGAAGCTGCGCTGCTGTAACTGTTCTAGTGTTTTTTCTTCTCTGCCTTTCCAGCTGGCCCACTTCACAAGTTTGATTGCAGCAGACACTGACACCCATATCCCTGTCTGGCTACTAAAAAATCAGCTCGCTGTCGGGCCTGAGTTTTCTAAGGCAAGCGGGGGGCTTGTGTGGTGTCACTGGCCATCTATGTGCCTGGTCTGAATCCTGGTTCAAGTCTGGATTCCTGTCTGGCATTCCTCCTGGTCTGTGTTCATCTGCCGTTCCTCCTGTCACAAGTTTGGATTGCTTTATGGCATCCCTCCTGGTCCATGTCCACCTGGTGTTCCTTTTGGCACAGGCCTGGATTCCTGACAGGCATCCCTCCTGGTCCATGTCCATCTGGTGTTCCTTTTGGCACAGGTCTGGATTCCTGACTGGCATTCCTCCTGGTCCATGTCCGTCTGCCGTCACGTTTGGTACAAGTCTGCTCACTTGTAACTCTTTGTCCTACATGTCCCCCACGGCCATAGGATCCACCCCCACCCCTCTAATATATTTCATGGACTGTTTTTTGCACTTTTTTTTCCTATACATGTTAATTGCTGCAATAAAGTGCTTAACACCCAGTCTATGTCCTGCAGTGCGGCCCTCAATAAGGGGAAATTTACCTTTTTGAAATTAAATCCTTTTGCCTTCCAGGTCTGTACTTGTTTTTCCCAGGTTAGACAAAACCAAATTATATTGTAGTCGCTGTTACCAAGATTTTCAGAAACAGTGACCGCTCCAACAAGTTCTGCCAGATCCAACAGAGCATCACTTCCAGTCAGATCTTCTACGAAATAGCCCATACAATTATCCTGTATCAAGTTGAGGAACTTCCTCCCTTTGCAGTTGAAGCAGAACCGTGACCACAGTCAATATCTGGGTAATTAAAGTCACCCATTATCACCACTGTACAGGGCCGTCTTAACAGCACTATGGGCCCCTGGGCAGAGAGGTGTACTGGGGCACCCCCGCCCCCCCCCATCCCCCCCACCCCCACAAAAAAAAAAAAACAACACCTCATAGAAACAAATATAAACATTACCAGCTCCAGTCACCATTACATGACAGAGACCACAGCAACTAAATGAATATAGTACAAAATAACCCCTGACAACCAGGGACTCACCGGAGACGTCCAGTCTGATCAGTTGTTTTCTGAATCGTTCTTTTTCCCTTTTCCTTTCCCCAAACCACTTCCCCCGGCCGCCACTCGTCCCTGCAGAATGTACCGCAAAAACATCTTAGAATCCTCATTTAATCGCACATTGCTACCGATTCCTACCTCAGTTATGGGCCCCCAACATCTAGTAAGTAGGTTTAATGCTGCCACCATTAAGTAGGTAGGTTTTACAGGCTCACTGTAGGTAGTAGCTGTCCTCTGTAGTAGGTTTATAGCCCCCTGTAGATTGTGGGCCCCCCTGTAATATCTCCCCCATAGAGTGTGGGCCCCCTCCTGTATTATCCCCATATAGAAAAGGGCCAGTAATTAGGGCAGGCAGGGCAGTAAAATTGGGTAGGCAGTGCAGTATTTTGGGTTTAGGCAGGGCATTATATAGCCAGGCAGGCAGGCAGTATATAGTTAGCAGACAGGCATATTGGGAGGTTCAGGAATTATATAGGGGGTGGGCAGGGCAGTATATAGTGGTAGGCAGGCATATATAGGTGGTAGGGCAGGGCAGTATATATGTGGTAGGCAGGCAGTATATAGGGTAGCAGGGCAGTATATAGTAGCGGCAGGCAGTATAAGGAAGGCAGGGCAGATATAGGTAGCAGAGGGCATTTAGCCAGGCAGGCAAGCGTATAGGTGTAGCAGGAATTATATAGGTGTAGGCGGCAGTATTTTCCAGGCAGGGCAGTATATAGTGGTAGGCGGGCATATTATGTAAGGCAGGCATATATAGTGAAGGCGGGGCAGTATATAGGTAGCAGGCAGGGCAGTATATAGCTAGGCAGGGCAGCATATAGGTGGTAGGCTGGGCAGTATATAGCCAGGCAGGGCAGTATATAGGTGGTAGTGGCATATAACCAGCGGGCAGAATAGGTGTAGGCTGGGCAGTATATAGCCAGGCAGGCAGTAATAGGTGGTAGGCTGGGCAGTATATAGCCAGGCAGGGCAGTATATAGGTGGTAGGCAGGGCAGTATATTGGTGGCAGGCAGGGGCGTAACTAGAGAAGCCTGGGCCCCATAGCGAACTTTTGGATGCGGCCCCCTACCCCCATCCCCCCCCCCCCTTGCCCACCTCCCTGATAACGAACATTTACCGGGGACATGCTGTTTGATAATACAAGGGGTGAATACCTCACCTTTAAAATATCACCATACAATACGGCTACCAAACAAATCCACTATACCAAAACCAATTTTACCAATAGCCCAATTACATAGGAATCTGATTATACCGCCAGAAAATGACCACAAAGTGACTGAATAATACCCCTACACTATTACTGATCAGTACACAAAGACCAAAAATACCGCCATATAGGGGACCATATAGTGGTATATACCAGTGTACACAGGCTCTGCAAGACTGTATATAACCACCATACAGTGAGCATATAGTGGTAGACACCAGTGTACACAGGCTCTGCAGACTGTATATAACCACCTACGTGCCATATGTGGTAGAACCAGGTACACAGGCTCTGCAACTGTATATTACCTCCAAAATGTGGTAAATATCAGATACACAGGTGCTTTGCAAATAGTTTACTTACATTTAGGGCCTCACGGGGTGCGTCTTGTCTGAGGAGTCGTTCACTTTCCCTTTTTCTTCTCTATTCGGTTCAGACCTCCTGATGACTTCCTCCGTCCACCACTCGTCCCGGTAGAATTTACAACACAAACACCTGACACTCCTCATTTTTTTTAATCATTTTCTCAACTGAGTTCCCCCCTCTACCCATGTACAAACTCCCCATCTATAGTGGCTCAAATGGTAATAATTATTCCCTGGTAATTTATGGGGCAACCAGTCGGTATGTAGGACGGACCCCGGCGGTTACCAGGCACCCACCCGGCAGTAGCTAGGGGAGACATAGGCAGCTTCGGGCCCCCGGGCGGTAGCTTAGGGTTCCCATGTAGATAGAATGGGGGCCCCCTGTAGCTTAGGCCACCCCTGTATGTAGAATAGGGCCCTCTGTAGTTTAGGGCCCCCCTTGTAGGCAAATAGTCCCCCCCCCCCGTAGATTAGGGCCCCTTGTAGGCAGAATAGTCCCCCCCCCCCACGTAATTAGGACTCCCCGTTGGCAATATTTCCCCCCAGTCATTAGAGCCCCCTGTAGGCATAGTTTTCCCCCCCCACTCTAGTTATTTGGGCTCGCTGTTGGTTTAGCCCCCCCCCCCACAGTTAATAGGGTCCCCTGTAGGTATAGTCCGCCCTCCCCCAGTAATAGGGCCCCCTGTAGGCATATTCCCCCCCCACAGTTAATAGGGCCCCCTGTAGGTATAGTTTCTCCCCCCCCCCCAGTAATAGTGCCCCCTGTAGGTATAGTTTCCCCCCCCCCCAGTAATAGTGCCCCCTGTAGGTATAGTTTCTCCCCCCCAGTAATAGTGCCCCCTGTAGTTTTATTTTCCCCCCCCCAGTAATAGTGCCCCCTGTAGGTATAGTTTCCCCCCCCCCCCCAGTAATAGTGCCCCCTGTAGGTATAGTTTCCCCCCCCCCAGTAATAGTGCCCCCTGTAGGTATAGTTTCCCCCCCCCCAGTAATAGTGCCCCCTGTAGGTATAGTTCCCCCCCCCAGTAATAGTGCCCCCTGTAGGTATAGTTTCCCCCCCCCAGTAATAGTGCCCCCTGTAGGTATAGTTCCCCCCCCAGTTATAGTGCCCCCTTGTTGGTATAGTTTCCCCCCCAGTAATAGGGCCCCCTGTAGGTATAGTTCCCCCCCCCCAAGTAATAGGGCCCCCAGTAATAGGCATAGACACCCCCAAGTAATAGGGCCCCCAGTAATAGGCAAAATGACAAACCCCCCCAAGTAATAGGGGGCCCCCCGTAATAGGCATAGACACCCCCCCCCAAGTAATAGGGCCCCCAGTAATAGGCATAGACACCCCCCCAAGTAATAGGGCCCCCAGTAATAGGCATAGACACACCTCCCCCCAAGTAATAGGGCCCCCAGTAATAGGCATAGACACACCTCCCCCCAAGTAATAGGGCCCCCAGTAATAGGCATAGACACCCCCCCCCCAAGTAATAGGGCCCCCCAGTAATAGGCATAGACCCCCCCCAAGTAATAGGGCCCCCAGTAATAGGCATAGACACCCCCCCCAAGTAATAGGGCCCCCAGTAATAGGCATAGCCACACCTCCCCCCCCAATTTATAGGGCCCCCAGTAATAGGCATAGAACCCCCCCCCAAGTAATAGGGCCCCCAGTAATAGGCATAGACCCCCCCCAAGTAATAGGGCCCCCAGTAATAGGCATAGAAACCCCCCCCCAATAATTGGGCCCCCCGTAATAGGCATATAAACCCCCCCCCCCCAAGTAATAGGGCCCCCAGTAATAGGCATAGACAACCCCCCAAGTAATAGGGCCCCCAGTAATAGGCTAGCACCCCCCCCAAGTAATAGGCCCCCAGTACATAGGGATAGACAAAACCCCCCCCAAGTAATAGGGCCCCCAGTGATAGGTAGACACCCCCCCCCCAAGTAATAGGGCCCCCAGTAATAGGCATAGACACCCCCCCAAGTAATAGGGCCCCCAGTAATAGGCATAGACAACCCCCCAAGTAATAGGGCCCCCAGTAATAGGCAAAAGACCCCCCCCCCCACATAATAGGGCCCCCCAGTAATAGGCATAGGGCCCCCCCCCCTAAGGTGTTACTTACCATGCCGCCCCTCCCCGGCATCTCCGTCTCCTCCCAGCCCCAAGCCTGCTGCTTTAGGCTTGGGGCCGAGGACAGGGAAACTCGGCAGGCGGCGCGATGACGTCACTTGCGCCGCCTGCTGAGCGATGTAAAGGCAGGGGCAGGGAGCGCACAGCTCTCCCTGCCCCCCACGTTCATCTTAATTATATGCCGTCGCACGGACGTGCATACAATTAAGATTCCTCTGTGACGCTAGGGGGCGGATCCTGGGCGGCCCCCCCCTTGCCTCACAGACCGGCCCCGCAGCTCTGCACACCGCCGCAGTGAATGTTGTGTTCACTGCCGGCGGGCCCAGAGCGGGAATCACAGGGGTAGCAGAGGTGGTACAGCGCCGCGGGCCCCCCCAATCACTGGGCCCCGTAGCAAATGCTACCCCTGCTACCCCTGTAGTTACGCCCCTGGTGGGAGGCAGTATATAGGTGGTAGGCAGGCAGTATAATTTTTGGCAGGGGCCCGTAGTTTAAAAAAAAAAAAAAATAAAAATGTTACTCACCTGATTTCCTTCCACTTTTCCACGTCCAGAGCCGGTGGCCACTCACAGCAGAGTGGGGGGCCGCGGAGCAGGCGCGCGATGACGTCATCACATAGCGCGCCTGCCCCGCGCGCCTCCTGGGAGCTGAACAGACGGGAATCAGAAGATCCCGGCTGTTCAGCCTCTGCCGCTGCCTGCACCGCGCGGTGCAGGCGGCGGCCGTGATGGCTGCATGGCTGGGTCTGTGACCCGGCCGTGCAGCCGTGTGATGAGAGGGTCACAGACCGGCGCCGGTATTCGGGGCCCGCCAGGGGGAAACCCCAGCCTCCCCCCGGCGACGCTCCGAGCCGGCGCTGCGGCCCGAATCCCGGCTGCCCCCGGGCAGAGGCTGGCTGTCGCTTCACTGGGCAGGGTAGGCGGCTGCCAGGAGGGCCTCCTGAGATCGTGGGGCCTCCGGGCAATGGCCTAACTGGCCCAATGGAAGAGACGGCCCTGCCCCTGTACACGCCTGTGCTGCCTGCACCATTTGTTTATGTAACTGACAATCACCTCAGTGATGTTGGAGGGTCTAAAGATCAACAGAATATACTGGTAGCTATATTGTTATAGTCGGTTACACCCTTCACTCAGTTAGGGGATCTGCAACTCCCTTCGTTGTAAACCATATGTACACACTGAGTGGCAACTTGTTAGTTTCAATGCAATTTATTGATCAAAACAATAGCCCAACGGCTTATCAAAGAACAGGCAAAGTACTTGCGCTTAGTAGTAGAGCCTCGGTGATCCGACAGTCCATAAATATGGAAAGAAAAGTCCACTAATGCAGCCGCATAGTGGAGCGTCTCCTCTCGTGTCCAGGAGTACGCGGTCGAGTGTCCAGTTGGACAGGCGGGCAGTGAGCGCAGGCGCGTGACGTTTCGAGAGGCACCTCCTCTCTTTCTCAAGCATGCACTGCCGTACCCGTGCCTGTAATTTATACGTAAAAGTTACTCACTTAAAACCATTCATAAAAACACTCTGAGACCTAGTGTCTCGTTCATTCCCATGGGGGCCAGTGTGTTAAGGTCATGGATCCAACGAGCCTCCCTTCTCAGGAGGCATGTTTCCATAGTTAACCCCTCACTACCCTTGACTTCCTCCAGAATACACCATTTGAGCTCTGAGACAGTGTGACCGAATTCTGAGAAATGTTTTGCAACACTGCTCTCACCATATTTCTTCTTCTTATCCCCGTCCTGTTCCTTCTCGCCCGCTAGATTTCTAATAGCTAACCTAATGTTGGATTTATGTTCATTCAAACGGATTTTTACACTGCGGGAGGTTTGTCCTACATAAGCCTTCCCGCAGGGACATTTGAGCAAATACACAACATTTTTTGTATCACAGGTGTATCCTCCTCTTATGTAGATTTTTCTACCATTAGTGGGATGTGATATGTACGGACCTTTAATTATTGAGCTGCAGTGCTGACAATTGCAGCAAGGGAAAGTGCCTTTTTTCTTAGGATCAAGAAATAATTGTTTTTTAGGGACTATAGTAGTTATTTTACTAGATGTTATACGACTGCCTATTGTACGACCTTTTTTATATATAAATTGCGGTCTATCCTTAAATAGACTACCATATTTTTCATTAGATGACAATACATGCCAATGTTTCAGTATGATTTTCTTTATGATGGTACTATGCTGGTCGAATGTACTGATAAACATTAACTTAGGTTAGTTTTTTACTTCCCTCGATTTATAGAGGAGGGTATGTCGATCCTTCTTCCCTACCTCTTTTGCAATTTGCATCATCTCATTGCTGTCATATCCTCTACTAGAGAATTTTTTAAGTAGCTCCCTACATTGTTTCCAATACATTTCATCGGTAGAACAATTTCTCCTCGCTCTAGTAAATTGTCCAACCGGTATACCCCTAAAAGTTTGAGGGGCATGGTGGCTATCCCTGTGCAGTATATTGTTTCTTTTCAGTGGGTTATAACGAAGAGATCTGTTACAATGCCATTTACTGTTTGCGTACCTCGACATCCAGATATTGAAATGGAGTCCCTACCTATGTGGGCAGTGAACTGTATAAGGGGGTGTATAGTATTAAGGTAGGAGGAAAAACTGTGAAGTTCCTCCTCCGTACCACCCCACAGTATGAATACGTCGTCGACGTACCTATACCACGCTTTTACATATTTATAGCCTTCGGCCGTAAAAATATAATTTTTTTTCCATGGCGGCCATGAATAGATTGTCATAACTTGGTGCTGCAGGAGACCCCATCGAGGTCCCCTGCAGCTGCAAGTATATGTCGTCTCCAAATTTAAAGTAATTTTTTGTGAGAACCATGTCCAGCAAAATCATCAGAAAATTAATAAGGGAATTGGACAGGCCCGGATCATCACTAAGGGCTTCCCTAGTAGCCTGCATACCCTCCTCAAATGGGATGTTAGTAAACAACAATTTTATATCTAATGTACAAAAATGTAAGATTCTGTATCAGGGATATTTTCCATATACCGTAAAAATTGTCCCATGTCACTGAGAGAGTGCACATCTCTTTTGACCAATCTCTGCAAAAAGGAATCAAGATAGGTTGCTAGGGGCTCCAATAGTGACCCTATACCCGAGACGATAGGACGTCCCGGGGGGTTTTCAAGTGATTTGTGTACTTTGGGGACTAAATACATGACAGGGACCCGTGGGTTGGTGCAGGTAAGTATAATTCTTGATTTTATTAGATATAAGGGCCCTGTTGTAGACCCTCCTCCAGGAAACTCTTGGATTTCTCTAGAATAATCCTGGGTGGGATGCTTCTCTAATTTTTTATACACCGTGGTGTTCGATAATTATGACATAGCCTCCTGAATATATTTTTCCCTATCCTGTATTATAGTAGCGCCCCCCTTGTCCGCTTTTTTTATTACAATTGACTTTTCTTGATGTAGCTGTTCAATTGCCTCTTTCTCCTGCAACGAGAGGTTACCCATCTTACCCTTTTTGTTCCTATCCCAGTGGAGCATGATTTCCTCAGTAACCAATCTCTGGAACAACCTCCAGGATGCGTTACTGAGGTCAGGGTCAAATTGGCTTTTTTTATACATTTTTCTGGGGATATCACAACGTCTACTTAAAGTACTATCAGTGTTATGGAAAAACATTTTTAAACGAATAGCTCTACAAAGTTTGTAAAAATCTACACTGAAATCAAACCGCGTGATATCCATAGTTGGTGTAAAGTTCAGTCCCTTGTTAATAACCGCTACCTGTGTATCTGTTAGATCCTTCGTAGAGAGATTGATAGCTAATCCCTCAGATTGTCCAACCTTTATT
Source organism: Phyllomedusa bahiana (assembly GCA_025379985.1). NCBI lineage: Eukaryota > Metazoa > Chordata > Amphibia > Anura > Hylidae > Phyllomedusa > Phyllomedusa bahiana. Next base: position 36,042 of record JAODAL010025001.1, read on the forward strand.
TCTTTTTTGTTGTTTTTGCGAGGCGCTTGTTGGCTGCGCCTTTGCCAGAGGTCTCTCCAGAATCCGTGTCTACATTGCGCGTTGTTTCTTCTAAAAAATCTGACGGTTTTGACCCTTTGCGTGTAATGGATCTCAGCTGCATACGAGCTGCCATAGTTGACCCTTCCGATTCAGTGCTGCTTCCTTCTGTATGGCTTTGTTTAGATTTGTTTTTTTCATTCCTAATTTTAAACCGCTGTTTAGACCGATCCTCTGCCCAAGTGTATACTTTATTGTAGAGGTAGTCCTTGGTATCTCTTTCAAACTTTTTCAGTTTGGCTTGTAACAGTTGTACCTTCAATTTATCCATGTTAATATCTAATTCTTGATGTGTTTGTAGATAATCTTCCTCGTTTACTGTTTTCTTATATTCGTTGTAAATATTAACAATTTCTCCCTTCACTTTTTCAAGATTGATTTGTAGATGTTGGATGGTTAAATACATCAATTCTAGGGAATAATTGTTGCTGATTGCGTACCACTTATCACGATAGCCAACATCCTCCTGCATAAGAATGGGTTGTAATGGGCTGCGCAGGCCACGGGGGATCCGTTCACTTTTTATGTATTCTGTTAGTGTTGATGCGTGAGACATCATGCTGATCTCTTTTCTTCTCAGGTGTTCTAATTTTCTTGGGAAATGGAGGGGTAGCTTCTTATTCTGGGCCCATCCCAAACCAGCCGCTTCGGCTTGCCTCATGATGTTTGCTTTTTTCATTTTCAGTAAAGGCAAAGGTTTCTGCCCGCCTGTCAGTGACACTAGCCAATTCGTCAAACGACATATTTGTTAATTTAACGCCAAGGTATATTGTGTGCTACCTGCAGATATTTAAACAGTCCAACAGAATATACTGGTAGCTATATTGTTATAGTCGGTTTCACCCTTCACTCAGTTAGGGGATCTGCAACTCCCTTCGTTTTAAACCATATGTACACACTGAGTGGCAACTTGTTAGTTCAATGCAATTTATTGTATCAAAACAATAGCCCAACGGCTTATCATAAGAACAGGCAAAGTACTTGCGCTTAGTAGTAGAGCACTCGGTGATCCGACAGTCCATAAATATGGAAAGAAAAGTCACTGATGCATCGTATCACTCCTGCCGCTTTCTGCCTCCTCTTCCCATCCGCCATTCTGTTTAGCTCTGGCTGCAGGTAGTCTAAAATAAAATTGATGTGTGAAACATGGCGATGTCAAGCCTCCTGGGTCACATGATTTTCAGTTCAAACAAATCATACATTCCCCCATTTAAATACACTGAAAGCTTAACAAACCAGGCATGAAATGCTTTTGTGGTAAAACCCATTTAGCAGCAAAAAAGATAAAACCACTGACGGTATCAGTGCTGGAATAATGGTGAATATTTTATATTACTGCAGATGGACAAAAAAAGACCTGGATAACCACTTTATCCCCTTAGCAACCTTTGATTTAAATTTATGGCATAATGTTGATAGGGAAGTATGGAGTGGATTCTCTCACTGAGCTCTATTCATACGCGGTGGGTACTGACTACTTATTACACCTGACATTCACCGCTAGCACGAATTTATCAACTAAAATCGCATTAAATGCAACCGCTCTATTGATCTCCCCTCCCCCTCCTGCATCGGTCTCCATGGCTGCCATCTGAGTACCCCCATTACACCCTGCCTAATAGAAGAGCCATATTAGAATTCTTTTCTGTAAAACTCTTGTATTATAAAACAGTGTACAAGTGATTATGCCCCCCTACTGGTCAGGTACTCTCAGGGTTCTAAAAGTACAAGTAAAGAAAAAGTTTTAATATAAAAAATATATAAAAAATTCAACATTTTACCATTTTACAAATAAAAAAGTTAAACATGATTTGTTGAGTCTTTAAAAGTCAGATCTATTGAAATATACCATTATTTATCACAAATGGTAAACACCAAAAAAAGGAAAAAAAAAATCCAACACCAAAACGGCATTTTTTTGGCCACTTCAAAAATTGGAATAAAAAATGATTAAAAAGTTGCATGTACCCAATGTAGCATCAATAAAGCAAGCCCTCATTCAGGTTTAAAGAGTACCTATCACCTCCAGGCAAACCTCATAAAATAACAGGAGACTAAAATACAAACACTTCCTTAAATATGCTTCATTAGGGAAATCAAAGCATTTCACCTGTAATTCAGTTTAAAAAAAAAGCGCTGGCCCTTTAAGACATCTCTGAAGTTGGGCCAAGTAGGCACATGACAGCTTGATGGATGACAGTTGTATCCATCTCCTGCCTCTGAGCTGGAAGAGTCCACTGTACAAGGGGGAGCCTGTAAGTCTTCATCATGTGCACACTGATTTTCTCTGGGCTGCTATGTCTGTGATGGACATAACACTAGCAGCAGTGTAATGTAGATGCCTATAAACCCTGTCACAGTATGTCCTCAGTGTGATGTGCCTGTTGTACTGTATGTAGTGAGAGACTCAGATTTTCCTCTACAAGCGGCTATGTCCTCAGCTCCCCCTGCACAGGTGGTATAGCTCAACAGAAAGAGAATCTCTGCTACATACAGAGCTCTGCTAAGAAAATAAAAGCAAAATCTATTCCCCTGTAATAATGACATTAGCCCTCTGCATTGCTAATGACATGTATTGGAAAAAAAATCTTATAATTTCATCTACTACTATCTTTTGGGTGTTTGTGTGGAGGTGATAGGTCCTCTTAAAAGACGAAAAAAATTACAAAGTTATTAGTCTCAGAAAATGGCAACACAAGGATAACTGAAAAAATAAAAACATAAAAATATATTTTTTAAAGAAGATTAAAAAACAAAAAAATTGGTATTGAAAGAACCGTAACGCCCTGCAGAATCGACATAATATGTCAATTACACCGCACAGTGAACGGCATAAAAATCAACCTCCTCCCAAGTGTTGCATTTTTTTTTTACATTTCACCTCACCAAAAAAAATTGAATAAAAAAAAAAATTATTTTCCCACAACAAGCAAGCCATCATAGGTCTATGGAAAAATAAGGAAGTTATGGCTCTCAGAGAGCGAGGAGGAACGAGAGAATGTGACACAAACATAAATCTCTGTGCGGGAAGCAGGTTATGAAGAATTAAAAAGTGACATTGTCTAAGCCTGCTGCTACAGCCATGGACTGTAAGATAGTGAGAAAACTGTTTGCAATAGTCTGGGTATTAGTGCAGGCAGTACTAGTGGCAGCTTGCCATATTTCAAGATGGCGCCTATAGCTTCTTACGGGTGACGTAACACCCCTGTAGGAGAGTCTTCGACGGACCGGAAATAAGGGACAGCCCCGCCCCTTCCTCTTCCTTTCCTTTCCCTGGCTGAGTGGAGAGAGGTAACGTGTTATGGCCGCTGCTCGTAAACCGGATAAAAACTGGTTTAATTCTGGTTAGAATGGCGCCGCTAGTTGCCGGAATCAGGGCTCCGTGAAGCTGGCGGGGGCCGGCCCTGTGTCCCCGCTAGCGTTATTTGATGGAGACGTTGGCGCCTCGTGGACGGCTTCGTTGCGGGGAGTCGGCGCTCGTCAGGTCTGAAGCGGGAGTTCTGGCGCTGTGGTTTCGGCTCCAGGTGCAGACATGGTCGGCGCGGATTCTGCCGTCAGGCCCCGGCCGCTTCTATCTTACACCGGGAGACTGATCTGTGGTGCGGCCTGGTCCGGGGGTGCGGCGTGGTCCCCGGGTGCGGCGGTCCTCACGGCGGTGCTGCCTTTTCTGTTCAGCTCGTTGGAGGGCTGCGCGCGTCATCTCACAGCTCCGGCTTTGCTGGTATTTTCAGATGTCTGTTGTGATGATGGCGCGGATGCGATCCTGCACCCGAGACACTTGGGGCTCGCTGTCTCATCTGCCGAAGGTGTATGGTCTTCGCGTACAAACTGAAGTCCACGCTTTAACATCCGATATTGGATGAGGTTTGTCAGGATCTAATGTCTGTGCAGCCTGCGCTGTGCTTGTTCTGTGAAAAGGATTCTGTCTGAAAGCCGCACAAACAAAATGTCATTAGGGTGTGTTTGACATATGCTTCACCCACAGAGCTCAATGCAGGAGGCAGCGTACATGGTGGTGTTCAGCAGACAGAACCGCAGTGTGAACTCGGCCATAGACTTGTGTGCATCCAGGGCCGTTCCTAGGTTAAATTGCACTCAGGGTGAAGTGAAGAAATTTCCCCACCCCCCGTAGCCATGTAATACCCCCTGGAACTAGACAGTAGCCTCGGCAGCCGTGATTGTTGCCACCTGTAGCCCTGCTAGTTGCCCCTGTAGCCAAGGATAATAACATAAAAAAAAATTACCTTTCCAGGATCGTTACAGCGGCAGGCCCAGGAGCCTGCTCCCGGTGTGTCTCCTGGGACGGACGGGAGCCGAGACTCTGTGTCGCAGGGGGCGCGGTGAAAGCATAATATATTACATGTCAATATGACACAAGCTGCTGTCAGGACAATCCTATACCATATTATTTAGCGGGCTTAATCCTAAACTATATTAGCAACAACACACAACTCCTTCCTACCCTATTCAATTCAACAGATTCCTGCATAACCGACTTGAAACAATCTGCTGTCAGGACAACACACAGTGTGTCGTGACAGCAGGCCTACTATGTAAATAGCCCTGGGGCTGCTTTAGGTCCCCATGGCTGACTACAGACATTCCCCAGAGTCCACCAGGCACTGGGATTCCCGAAGACTCAATGGAGCAGGGGAATCCCCTGCGATTATGGATTATGCAGTCACGGACCACAGCAGAGTTAAATGGCAGGGTCGGAGGCTTCTTCTGGTACCACCATTCTAATGGTATGCCATCCACATCAATGGTAAAACAACTCTTAATCCTCTATATCCGATGGCATTCCAGTTATCAATCCCATGCGACATTGCCGCATCCTTAAAAGTCTAATTAAAATGGCAGAATTTCTCTCTTTTGGTGAGCACAGTGCAAAAAAATATCATGACAATATTTTATTTTTTTTCCTCTGGTTTTCACATTCCCAAAAATGTAAATAAGTGATCAAAAAGTCGTGTGTATCCTGAAATCATACCAATAAAAACTACGCTCTAGCCAGGAAAAATTGTGCCCTCATTCAGGTCCACAGGTAGAAAAACAAGAAAGGTATTTGTTGCAGAAAATGGCGCTGTAGTGCATATCAAAATATAAAGTCTTAGTTGCTTGGGTTTTTGATGCAGTTGAAAGTGCAAGAAAACTGCAACATATGAACTCACCCTCGTTTTTAAGTTTATTCCTTTTTGTTCCCGGGTTAAATAATTTTAAAAATTTTCCTTATGGATTTTTCAACCGGGGGCCGGATTTTGGGTGTGGTTTTCTTCAGGGGGGGGTTCGGGCGGGGGGGGGCCAAAAAAAAAACATGTTAAAAAAAGGCTCCCTTTCGGGAAAAATTTTCCCCATTTTTTACGGATTTAAAAACTTTTTGAAAACACCAATTTTTTCCCCATTCAAAAAATTTCCCTGAAAACTTGGGGGTTTTCCCTCGGGAAAACCCCAAAGGTTGTAAACAGAAGGGAAAAATTTAAAAATCCTCTTTTAAATTTCCCCATGGGGGTTTTTAAAGGTTTTTGGGGGCTCCCCCAACTGGTTTTCCCAAATTCCTCCCCCTTTGGGGTTCCCTAATAGGCGAGTTTTGGGCTAGGGCGGGAGCCTTTTTTTCCCCCTTTGGAGCCCCCCTCTTAAACCCCCCCCTTTCCCCGGGTTGGGGACCTTTATCTCCCTGCGGGCTTCCCGATTTTTAAAATCAATTAAAAGGGGGGGAACTCTCGGGATCACAAAAAATTTCTTTTTTTTTTTTCCCCGGGTTTTCCCCAACCCCAAAAAAGAAAATAGTGTCAAAAATATTTTTTCCCAAACTTTCCCCTTTTAATCCCGGGTTGCCGGAAAAATTTCCCCAAGGCCACGGGGAAAATTTAAAAAAGGGGGGAAAAAAGGGAAGGGGAAATTTCAAATAATTTTATTTTGTTGGGTTTTTGGGGATTTAAAATCTAAGTGCTAAATTGCCCCCTTGGTTTTGGCCCTTAAAAATTACTTTTTTTCCCCCTCCCCCTTTGGTTGGGAATTTTAAATTTCCTGTTTGGAATTTTTTTTATTTTTTCCAGGGGGGAAGCCTTTGTTATGCAAACGAGGGAAAGAGAAAAAGGCCCGGAGTAGGAAACCCTTTGGGGGGGTGTTCCCAACGCCGGTTTTGTAATAAATTGCCCGGAAAATAACAACCCTTTTTGTTGGGGAAAAACCAGCTTTTTGGTGCCTATAGGAGTCAGGGGGGGCCTCTAAAACCTTTTAAAAAGCAGTTTATTTTTTTTAGGAAATTAGTGGGGAAAGATTTGGGTTTTATTGAAAAAAATTGCAAACGGTGGTTTTTTTGAAAAACCTTTTTTGTTGGAAAATTGGCCCCAATTTCCCCTTTTAATGGGCAATTTAAGCGATAAAAAAAAAATTTGGGTAAATCAGGCTTTTTTTTCCCACCTTAAAACAAAAAATAAAGCTAATTAGGTGGGAATATCCCGGCAAGAAAAATGGTAAAAATTTTTGAACTTTTGTTTTTCCCGGGCTTTTTTCCCACCCAACTAAAGCTTTAAAAAGAGGTACCATCATTTTATAGAAAATCTTTTAGCTTTTTATCCCTTTAAAATTTGACTTGCAAGTATTTAGCACCCGTTAGTTGTATTTTAAAGTCATTTTTTTTAACTGTTTTGCTCCAAAAAAATTTAAAATTTGTTAATTTTCTTTATTTTGTTAGTTTTTGGGTTTAACAAACCCCCACGATTGGTTTAAAAATACTTTTTCTATGGATCAGTTTAAAAGGGCAAAATTTTTGATCCCAGGCCCTTTTCTACATGTTCCCAATTTTTTTGTGCGGGGATGGTTTTGGGTTTTGAATAAAAGGTTTTTTTCTTAAAAACCTCAACCCACAAAGGGTTAGATTGGGTTGGGGGAAACTGGGGAAAGGCCCAATGCAGAAAACAAATTTTTTTTTCTTTTGCCCAATTCTTTTTCCCAATTTTGACGGGTTTGGGTTGTTTTTCCTTGCGGGAAACATGCCCTTTCTTTTCTTCCCCAAAATAGAGTTTATAAAAAGAAAATTCCTTTGTAGGCATCCCCAATATAGCTAAGCTTTTTGGAGATCAAAAATTTGATGCTGGTAAGTACCCCAAAATCTTTGGCTTTTGAAACATCCCTTTTTTTCCCTTTCAGGTTCCTCCACCGAAACGGGGGACAGTTTTTTTCCAATTTCTCGTTTTTTTGTTACCCCCATTTTCCCAAAAAACCCAAATTTGCCCCCATCAAAGTGGGGTCTTTTAAATTTTTAGCTCATCGCCCCCCAATTCACCTTTTTTTCGATTTCCCAAATTTTTGTTTTTATTTTTTTTGCAAAAGGGTGACCCGAGCTTTTAGGGAAAAGTTTAAAGTCGCTGTTTTTTTCCCTTTTTTTAGCCCTTTATTTCCAGACCTGTGTAAGGGTGTGTTGCCCGTTGCTTGAGGGCCACCGTGATTTTATTTTTTGGAAGTTTTAAAGCCCCCCTTCCCGGTGTCTGTCGTGTTAAAAATGATAGACCTTGAAAAAAGGTTTCCCCAACCCCAGCGCAAAAACCCGGGTAAAATTTTGGAAAGTGCGGGAAAAGAATTGCTTAAAAAAAGTTTTGGGTTTAAAATTAAGTTGGGCCCGCTATGTATGGTTAGCCAAGTTGTCAAATTAAATGATGGGAGTTTTGTTTTTTAAAATTTGTAGGGGATGGAGAGTTAGGGAAACCCTAAAAGCAAAAGGGCCCAAAAACATTTTTTCCCCTTTTTGGGAAATGCAATTTTAGAACAAAACCCTTAAATTTTTGTAAATACGAAAAACCGTGCAGTAAGGGGGGGAAAAAAAGTTTTCAATGTTTTGGGGGGAGTGTAGGGAATTTGTTTGGGGAAAAAAAGTTTTTCCCTCACAGATCCCCTTTCAGAGCTGACCTAAAATTTTGGGTTTTCCCCTTTGGTTTCCGGGGTTGAACAATGGCCCCTCTACACTGTTTTGGGGGTTGGGTGGAAAAGAATTTGCCCCAATGGGCAACTTTCTTTTTAACAATTTCGGGGTACCCAAGGGAATTCCCTCATGCACGTCATTTTTTGATGCCCTTTAAAATTTTCTTTTTTATTTCCCTTGGGGAAAAAAGTAAAAAATTTTTACCCGGGAAATTTTGGGAAAATTTTTTTGGGGGGACCAGAATTTTTTTCCTTTTCCCTTGCTCTCCCTGCTCCCGGTGTCCAGATACTTTTCAAAATAAAAAAACTCATTGTTGAGGCTAAAAGATATGGCAGCAGTGGGATGGCAAAAATCCAATTGTCTTGGAAATGCATTGAATTTCCCTTCCCCAATTTTTTATATTTTTTGGGGGTTTGGTCCATTTTTATAAGGATAAAACTACCAAAAATTTGGGGCCACGGTCTCCCCAAGCCTGAGAAAAAAATTTCCCATGGAATAAACCGGGAGAGCCCCAAAAAAACCTTTTTCCAAAAGGGGGCCCCACTTTTTTTTGATGTGGCTTTGGATGCAGCTATGCCCCCCTAAATTTTTTCCCCTTTCAATTTATTTGAAAACTGTTTCAGAAAAGAAAACATTGTGAAGACCTTTTGGGGAAAAAAAAACCTTGGGTTCTTTTCCTGCCCTGAAAACTACTGCATATGAGGGGGTTTTTTTCAAAACAAGTTTTGGGGCTGTTTTGGGCGTAAAAAATCAGCCGTGTAAACCTACTTTAAATTCTGTGCTGTTCCTCTTTTTTTTTTCTTCTAGAAAATGTATTACTAAAATCGTCAGCTGGGTTCCCCTTTCCCGGGTTTTTTTCAAAGAGTTGTGTTGCCCCCCCCTGGTTGATTGTATCCCCAAAATTTGGGAGTGTCATATTCAGGGAAACACCCCCAAGTTTTGGGGTTTCAGGAAAAAAAAAATTTTTTGGGCGGTATAGCAAAAAACCCCGGGGTTTAAAAGAGAAGTTTTTTCAAAAGGGTTTCCCATGGAAGAAATTTATTTAAAGGGGAAAAAATTAGTAACGGCCAGAGGTCCTCTTTAAGCAAGCACATGTTTTCTCTCTGTAGACTTCAACTTAAACAAGTGCAATACAGTTAATATTGCCTTTTTCTTTCTTACTGTAAATGCATGGTGTCCTGTTTAAGTCAGATGATGTGAGGTGTTTAGTCCGCTTTTAACCCCTTAAGGCCCCCGGGCCCTTGAGTAGGGGCCCCCGGGCCCCTAAAGGGGCTTTGAAGGGGGGGTCGCCCCCGGCCCCCGGGGGCCGGGTGTTCCCAAGGGGCGAAGGGGGGCCACGTCGCCCCCTGCGTTTTTTAAAAACCCTTTAGTTCCCGCGCAAAGATGGTTTTGGTTTTGGGGGGTTTAAAAGGAAAGTTGAAGATCGGTATCTCCCAGCTAGCTGCAGCCAGGGCTGTGGAGTCGGAAAAGCCGAAGCACGTTCCAAACCTTCATTTTTCCCCAAAACCCCGACCCCGGACCCCCTCATACAGGGTTTTGCATTTTTAAAAGTGAAAAATTTTTACTTTTAGTAAAATGGTCACATCAGGCTGTTTTTTCCCCCTTAGGGTACAAAAATTTCAAGTATTTTGGTTTTAAAAACGGGGACATGACAAGAAAAAAAGGTAACAATGTTTTGATTTTTTTGAAAATTTGGGGGTTGAGTTGAAGGGAAAAAGGGGTATTTGTTTTCCAACCCCCGTCCCCCAAAACATCAGGAATTTGTAAAAGGGGGGGGGGGCCCGGGGGGATCGATTTTAGTCATGATCCGTTTAAATCTGATCCAGAGCCCCGAGGGATTCAGGCGGGAGTGAAAGCCAAGGGTTTGGTTTTTCCCAAAAATACAAACCCAAAAATTTTAATAAAAAATTAACTTTGTTTTTAAAGGCGCAAAAACTGTAAGCAGATGCTAAATATTGAAGTCAAATTTATGTTTTTTAAAATTTGGGGAAAGAGGATTTTATTTTAAAATTACATTTGCCCCCATTTTACAAAAATGTAGGGATTGGAGTTTGTGGACCCCTTTGAAAGAAACAATTTCAAAAACTTTGTTCCCCTTTTGCTTGTCATTTGAAAAATATATTTATTGGATAGGGGACTTTAAAAAAACAAAAAAAATTATTGTAAATATGAAAAAAACCTGCAAGCATTTGTGGAGTCTCTGAATTTTTTTCTGAGAAAAAAAGTATTCCCTCAACCCAGATCCTCCCTTTGCCCTTTAAAATCTGTCTCCTTTTTTTCCGGGGATAGGGGGAAACTTTCCCCCTCTTAACACTAATTTGGGGTTTGGGGGGCCCCAAAGCGGTGACCAAAACGGGGGCCCAACATCTCTAACTTTTGGTCGGGAAAAAAAGGGGAGTTGCCTTCAGCCTCGAAATTTTGAGGGAATGGTTGAACTCTTTACTTCTTTGAAAAAGGGGGGAAAATTTTAGCAAAATTTTTTTCCCCCTGGGGCAGCGTTTTTGCCTGCTCCATGTTATCAATTACACCCCTCATGTGATGAGGCTAAAAGATTATGGGTCCCATTTGGGGGGGCCCCCCCCAAACCCTGGTGGGACCCAACTCCTCTTGTTTCTTTGCGTGCTTTCAAACAACTGGAAATTTATTTTTTATTTTCGGGGGGTGGGTCCCTTTTAGGGAGGGGACCCCGGCCCTTTTGAAAAAATTTGGCACCAACCCCAAAAAATCCGATTTCCACAGCCCTGGCTGCAGGGGACCCGGGGCCCCCGGGACATGGCAGCGGGGGCCCCTGTAAACGCTCCCATCACGGAATGCCGGGTTTTTGCCCCCCTTGGGGACCGCGGGACGGGAAAAGGGGGGGAAACCTCCATTTTGGGTTTTACATTTAAATGAAATTTTTCTATGCAATGTTTTTGGCCTTATTTAACGATCGCCCCAAAATTGGGTGGTAAAGGCCCCCGGGGGACCCCAAGGTTCAGTAAAAAAAAAAAAAAATTTTTTAAAGTACAAAAAAAAAGTTTTAAAAAATTTAAAAATAAACCCCCTTTTCCCTATTTTAAAAATTTAAAAACAAAAAATTTAAAAAAAGTTACAAAATTTTTTGGTATGCAGCGTCCGAAAAATCGATTTTAAAAAATAAAACCCATTTTTTTTCCCACCCGGGAACACCTTAGGAAAAAAAATTTTCCAAATCCCAAAAAATTGTGTGTTTTGGGTAATTTTAGTCACTTAAAAAGGGAAATAAAAGTGTTTAAAAAAAGTCGCTAAATTTTCCAAAACCACTAGCGATAAAAAGTACCTTTCGGGCCCGCAAAAAAAAAGGAAACCCTCATGATGTTGTGGGTTTGTTATTAAAAAAAATTTTTATTGGTCGCAAAAAAAGGCCCCCATGGTGCAAATTTTCAAAAATTGGGAAAAAGTTTTGAAATTTTTTTTTATGGGTTCCAAAAAAAAACCCCAAAATTTTTTTTAAGGGGGCCTTTTTAAAAAAAAACACATTAAAATTTCAAGATTTAAAGCTGTTAAAAAAAAAACCCCCCAAAAAACCCTTTTTTTTTTTTTTTTAATTTTTTTTTCCCTTTTTTAAAAAAAAAAATTTTTCCCGGAAAAAAAAAAAATTTTTCCCAAAAAAATAAAAAAAAAGTTTGGGGGGGGGGGAAAAAAAAAAAAAAAAAAAAAAAAAAAGGGGGGTTTTTTTTTTTAAAAACCTTTTGGGGGGCCCCCCTTTTCCCCGGGGGGGCCCCCTTTTTTAAATTTTTGGGGTTTTGGGGTTTTGGTTTTTTTAACCCTTTCCCCCCTTTTAATTTTAAACCCCTTTAAATTTGGGGGTTTTGGGGAAAAAGGGCCAAACCCCCCTTTTTTGGGGGTTTTTAAAAACCCCGGGTTTTTTCCCCCCCCCTTTTTTTTGGCCCTTTTTTTTAAAACCCTTTTTTTTTTTCCCCCCCCCAAATTTTTTTGGGCCCGGGGGTTTTTAAAAGGAAAAAACCCCCCCGTTTGGAAAAAAAAAAAAAAAAAACCCCCCCCTTTTTCCGGGGGGGGGGGGGGCCCTAATTATTCCCCCCCTTTTTTGTTGGAAAAAAAAAAAGGGGGGGGGGTTTTTTTTTTGGGCCCTTTTTTTTTTAAAAATTGGGGTTTTTGGGGTTTTTTAAAAAAAAGGGGGGAAAAAATTTTTTTTTTCCCTTCCCCTTTTTGGGGGGGGGTTTTTTTAAAAAAAAAATTTTAAAAAAAAAATTTAAAAACCCTTTTTTTTTTTTTTTTTTAAAAATTTTTTCCAAATTTTTAAAAAAAAAAAAATTTTTTTTAAAAAAAAAAAAAAAAAAAATGGAAAAAAAATTAAAAAAAAAAATAAAAAATTTTTTTTTTTTTTTTAAAAGGGGCCCTTTCCCAAAAAAAAAAACCCCCCCAAAAAAAAGGGGGGGGCCTTGGTTTTTCCCCCCTTTTTTTTTAAAAATTTTTTTTTTCCCCGGGGGGAAAAAAAAAAAAACTTTAAAACCCCCAAAAAAAAAAATTTTTGGGAAAAACCCCCCAAAAAAATTAAAAAAGGGGGGGTTTTAAAAAAAACCCCCCCCCTTTTTTTTTTTTTAAAAAAATTTAAAAAAAAAAAATTTTTTCCCTTTTTAAAAATTTTAAAAAAAAACCCGGGGGTTGGGGAAAAAAAAATTTTTTTTTAAAAAAAAAAAATTTTTTTTTTTTTTAGAAAAACCAAAAACAAAAAAAAAAAGGGGGGGGGGGGCCAAAAGGGGGAAAAAAGGGGGGGGGAAAAAAAAAAAAAAAAAAACCGGGGGGGTTTTTTTTTCCCCTTTTTAAAAAAAATTTTTTTTAAAAAAAATTTTTCCCCAAAAAAATTTTAAAAAATTTTTTTTTTTTAAAAAAGGGGAAAAAAAAAAAATTTTTTTTTTTAAAAATTTTTTTTTTTTTAAAAAATTTTTTTTGGGGGGGAAAAAAAAAAAAATTTTTAAATTTTTTTGTGTTTTTTTAAATTTTTTAAAAAAAAAAATTTTTTTTTTTTTAATTTTCCCAAAAAATTTTTTTTTTAAAAAAAAATTTGGGGGGGTTTTTTTTTAAATTTTTTTAAAAATTTTTGGGGTTTTTTTCGCCCCTTTTTTTAAAAATTTTTTAAAATTTTTCCCAAAAAACAAGGGTTTTTTTGGGGGGAAAAAAAAAATAAATAATTTTTTTTTTTTTGGGGTTTTTTTTTTTAAAAAAAAAAATTTTTTTTAAAAAAAAAAAAAATAAAATTAAAACATTTTAATTTTAAAAAAAATTTTTTTTTTTTAAAAAAAAATTTTTTTTAAAAAAAATTTTTTGCGTTTTTAAAATTTTTATTGGCCCCTTTTTAAAAAAAAAAATTTTTTTTTTTTCCCTTTTTTTTTAAAAAAAAAAACCCCCCGGGGGTTTTTCCTTTTGGGGGCCCCCCTTTTTTTTTTTTTTTTTTTTTAAAAATTTTTTCCCCCCCCTTTTTTTGGTTTTTAAAAAAAAAATTTAAAAAAAAAAGGTTTTTTAAAAAAAAATTTTTAAAAAATTTTTTTTCCGGAAAAATTTTTTAAAAATTTTTTTTCCCGGTTTTTTTTTTTTTTTTTAAAAAAAAATTTTTTTTTTGTTTTTTTAAAAAAAATTTTTCTTAAAAAATTTTTTTTTTTTTTTTTTTTTTTCCCTCATTTAAAAAAAAAAAAAAGGGGGGGGGGGAAAAAAGGGGGGTTTTTTTTTTTTTTTTTTTTTTTTGGGGGGGGGGGGAAAAATTTTTTTTAAAATTTTTTGGGGGGTTTTTTTCTTTTTTTCCCCCAAAATTTTTTTTTTCCCCCCGGGGTTTTTTGGGGGAAACTTAAAAAAAAGGGGGTTTTAAAAAATTTTTTTTGGGCCTTTTTTTGGGGGAAAAAAAAGGGAAAGGGGGGGAAAAAAAAACCCCCCCCTTTTTTTTTGTTTAAAAAAAAAGGGGCCCCAAAAACCCCCCCTTTTTTCCCCCCAAAAGGGGGGGGGTTTTTTGGGTTTTTTTTGGGGCCAAAGGGGGGGGGAAAAAAAAAACCCCCCCCCCCCCAAAAAAACCCCCTTTTTTTAAATTTGGGTTTTTTTTTTCCCCCCCCCCAAATTTTAAAAAAAAATTTTTTTTTTAAAAAAAAACCCCCCCGGGGGGTTAAAAACCCCGGGTTTTTTTTGGGGTTTTTTGTTTCCCCCCCTTTTTTTTTTTTCCCAAAATTTTTTTTTAAGGTTTTTTCCCTTTTTTTTTAAAAAATTTTTAGGGGTTTTTAATTTTAAAAAAAAACCCAAGGGAAAAAAATTTTCCCCCCCTTTTTTTTTTTTTTCCCCAAAAAATTTCCCCTTTTAAAAAGGGCCCGGGGGGGGGCCCCTTTTCCAAAGGGGGCCCCCGGGGGTTTTTTTTTTTCCCCCCCCCTTTTTTTTTTTTTTTTTTTTTTTTAAAAAATTTTTAATTTTAAAAACCCCTTTTTTTTTTTTTTTGGGGGTTTTTTTTGGGGGGGGGAAAAAAAATTTTTTCCCCTTTTTTTTTTAAAAAATTTTTTTTTTAAATTTTTTAAAAAATTTTTTTTTTTTTTTTAAACATTTTTGGGGGGGTTTTTCCCCAAAAAAAGGGGGGGGCTTTTTTCCCCCCCGGGTTTCCCCTTTTTAAAAATTTTTTTTTTGGGTTTTTCCAAAAGGGGGAAAAAAAAATTGGAAATTTTTTTTCCCAAAAAAAAAATTTTTTTTTTTTTTTTAAAAAAAAATTTTTTTGGGGGGGGGGGAAATTTTTTTCCCCCAAAAAAAAATTTTAAAAAAAAAACCCCCCCCTTTTTTAAAATTTTTAGGGTTTTTTTAAAATTTTTTTTTTCCCCCAAAAAATTTGGGGGGTTTTTTCCTTTTTTTGGGTTTTTAATTTTTTTTTTTTTTCCAAAACCCTTTTAAATTTTTGGGGGGTTTTAATTTTTTTTTTTCCCCCCCCCCCAAAATTTTCCCCCCTTTTTTTGGGGGTTTTTTTAAAAAACCCCCCTTTGGGGGACCCCCCCCGGGGGGGGGGGAAAAAAAATTTTTTTTGGGGTTTTTGGGGGGGGGGGTCCCAATTCCCAAAAAAAAAAACCCCCCCCCCCCCCCGGAAAATTTTTAAAAACCCCCCTTTGGGTTTTTTAAAAACCCTTTGGGGTTTTTAAAAAAATTAAAAAGGGTTTTTTGGGAAAAAAAAAATTTTTTTTAAAATTTTCTTTTTGTTAAAAAAATTTTTTTAAAGGGGGGCCGGAAAAAAAAAAAAAAATTTTTTGGGGGGGGGTTTTTTTTTTTTGGGAAACCCTTTTTGGGGGGTTTTTGGGGGGGGCCCCGGGGGTTCCCCCAAAAATTTCAAAAAACATTATGCACATTCCTATTGCTAAGTCCCACTACTTTTCCTTCATTTTGCGGTGAGTCACTGCATTTCCAGCTCGGGGCTCGGCCTTTGGGCTTCGTTACAGTGCCAGGGTCTTAACTTGGGTCCTGGCACCCCTCATGGCGAATCATCGCATATGGGGGATTGCCAACATCCCTTAACTGGGTGATCTTCTTGTTAAGGCCGCTTCGCAAAGCATCAATCTGGACAGCATCAGGTTTTCCCGGGTGCCTTAACACTCTTTGGCTGATTGTCAACAATAACAAATGTTGCCTGATCTTGTCCCAGCAGATGGAATTTCTGGGCCTTAGTCTCGAAACACATTCAGCCAGAATGTACCTTCCACCAGCAAAGATCCAACTCTTATGGTCAGGTGTTCCTCTTCTAAAATGCTCCCTGTATACCCTTTGCACTTGCATTAGAGTCCTGGGCAGGATGGTGGCAGCTTTCATAGCCGTGCCATTTGTACAGTTATTCTTACCTCCTCCAGCAAGCCATTCTATCTTTCTGGGGTGGCACTTTATTTTCCCTGGGCAAGGAAATTCTGCTTCCATCTCAAGTTCTTGTCAACCTAAATTGGTGGCTGGTGTCTCCTGTAATACTTATGGGAAAGTCCTTTCCCCTCAATGGCTGACCAGCACCTCGCGGTGGGGAGCCGAACTTGGCTCCCAGATGACTTCGGGTCTGTGGTCCCCCAGAGAATCCTGTCTGCAGGTCAATGTCCTGGAACTCAGGACCATCCTTCTAGCGCTCTCACAGCAGACCCTTCTTCTCCAGGATCATCCACTTCAGATTCATTCAAATAACACCACTGTGTTGACTTACCTGAATTATTAGGGTGGTACCACGAGCCGTGTGGCTTTCCTGTGTGCCTCAAGGATCCTTTCTTGGGCATAACTCTGTTCTGTTCCTGTTAGATTTTCCTTCCAGGAGTGGAGAACCGGATTGCCAATCTCCTCAGCCAAACATCTTTGGATCCCTGGGAGTGGTCTCTACTGCCGAGACCCTCTGTCTCTCTGTGGACGGTGCCTGCTAGGCAGTGCAGCATCTTGCCTCGGCTTCACAGGTCTGCAAGGCTGCGACCTGGGCCTCAGTTCATACCTGTACTAAAAAATATCAAAGTTAAATGTATGTACCCCAAAGTGGTACCAGCACACACACAAAAGTTTTTAGTCAGGCACCAATTGTGCAAGTTCTGCCACTTAAAAAGATGAGGCCTGTAATTGACATCATAGGTCGACCTCAACTATGAGACACACAATGAGAAAACAAATCCCGAAAATCACATTGTCTGATTTGGTCAATAACAAAAGTTCATCTCAATACTTTGTTATATTTCCTTTGTTGGCAATGATCCCAAGCACACCGCCAGGGCAACGAAGGAGTGGCTTCGTAAGAAGTATTTCAAGGTCCTGGAGAGGCCTAGCCAGTCTCCAGATCTCAACCCCATAGAAAACATTTAGAGGGAGTTGAAAGTCCGTGTTGCCCAGCGACTGCCCCAAAACATCACTGCTCTAGAGGAGATCTGCATGGAGGAACGGGCCAACATACCAGCAACAGTGTGTGCCAACCTTGTGAAGACTTACAGAAAACATTTGACCTCTGTCATTTCCAACAAAGGAAATATAACAAAGTATTGAGGTGAACTTTTGTTATTGACCAAATCAGACCATGTGATTTTCTGGATTTTTCTCATTTTGTCTCTCATAGTTGGAGGGCTACCTATGATTTACAGGCCTCATCTTTTTAACCCCTTACCGCCGGAGCCAGTTTTGGCCTCTCTGACAGAGCCCCATTTTTTAAATCTGTCATGTGTCACTTTATGTGAGAATAATTTTTGACACTTTAACCTATCCATGTGATTCAGAGGGTTTTTTTTTTCTCGTGACACATTGTGCTTTAAGATAGTAAGAAATTTTGGTCCAAAAAATGCTTGTTTATTTGTGAAAAATATCAAAAAATCGTGAAAAATTTACCAATTTTAAACTTCAAAAATTTCTGCATGTAAGACAGATATTCCACTCAAAATAGTTTATAACTAGCACCTACCCTATGTCTGCTGTAGTTTGGCGTCTTTTTTTTTTTTTTTTTTTTTACGACATTAGGGGGCTTAGAAATTTAGTTGTAATTTTCCAAATTTTAAACAAAATTTAGCAATAAAACATTTTTTAGGGACCAGTCCAGTTTCTAACTGATTTAAAGATTGACCTGTATGTTAGATACCCCCATAAATGAACCTCATCTAAGAAACTACACCCCTTAAATTATTCAAAACCGCATTTAGGAAGTTTATTAACCCATTAGGTGTTTCACGGGAAATTTAAAAGCAAAGTGGAAGTGAATTTCAAAATTTCACTTTTTTGCAGATTTTCAATTTTTATACATTGTTCACAAGAAACGGTAAATGTGATCAGGGAAATACAATTTAATATTGATTCCCCAGATTCTGCAGTTATTCAGAGATACCCCATATGTGGTCTAGTGCATTATTTGGCTCAACCACAAGCCCAAGAATAGAGGGACACCTGTTTGGACTCTGGGATCTCATTTTCATTACCATTTTTTTTGGGGGCCATTTCAGGTTTCAGACACCCTAAGGGTTGCTAAAAACTTAATAACTCCCCTAAAAAGACCCATATTGGAAACTACACCCCTTAAGGAATATATCCCGGTTGTATGAGCATATCGCCCCCCACAGGCGCACAAAATTTTTAGCATTAGGCCCGTGAAAATGGAAAAAAAAAATTTTTCCAATCTGCAATTTTTAGCTAAAATGTTTAATTTTTACAAGGCATCCTGGTAAAAAAGCACCCAAAACCTTGCTACGCAATTTCTTCGAAGTTCGGCAATACCCCTACATGTGGGTGTAAACTGCTGTTTGGGCGCATAGCAGGGGTACAAGGAGGGAGCGCTCATTTGGGCTTTTGGAAACGCAGATTTTGGTGGGGCCATGCCCACATTTACAAAGCCCCAAAGTACCAAACAGGTGAACCCTTCCAGAAGTCACCCCACTTGGGATTCAGCACGCCTCATAAAATCTCATCTAGGGGTGTATGTACATTTTGGGTGCACAGGTGTTCAAGTTGTCGTTTTTTTTTTTTGCATTGGACTATGAAAATGAGGGGAAAACGCAATTCCGTCATTTTTTGGGCTTCAATTTTACAGCGTTCGCTGTGCAGTATAAATGACAGGATATCTTTACTATGGGGTCGGTACAATTGCAATGAAACAGATTTTATATATTTTTTTTATGTTTTATTACTTTTACACAATAAAAAATAGGTCTATAAAAAATTACGTTTTTATGTTGTCCTGTTCTGATAGCCATAACGTTTTCAGTTTTCTGTATACGGAGCTGATTATGGGCTGCTTTTTTGTGGGATGAGTTGATGTTTTTATTAAGTACCATTAGGGGGGGCATATGCCATTTTGATCCCCTTTTTTTTAAAGGTTTTTGTGAGTGATTTTTGAACAAAATACAGCATTCCTGGTAGGTTTTTTTTTATTTTTTAACAGCGGTCACCGTGCAGTATAACTGACATACTAGTATTACTCAGCAGGTCGATACGATTATAGCGATCCCCCAATTTGTATTTTTTTTATGTTTACTGCTTTTTACACCAATAAAACACTTTTATCCAAAAAGGAAAACCGTTTTTGCCATAGTCTGAGAGCCATAACTTTCTAGTTTGCTGTTACGGAGCTGTGTAGGGTTTTGTTTTTTTGGGGAAATTGATGTTTTTATTGGTATCATTTATGGGGGGAAAAAAGACTTTTTGATCAGTTTTAAATCCGTTTTTTGGGAAGGCAGGGTGAAGAAAATACTGAATCCTAGTATGTTTTTTATTTTTAACAGCGCTCACCGTGCAGTATCCATGACCAATTACTTTATCCTCTGGTCGATATGATTACGGCGATACCCTATTTAAAATTAGTTTTTTTAAATTTTGAAGCACCTTATAAAAAAAGGTGTTTTTTATTGTGTTTAATAATGTTTATACATCGCTGTCTTCTGAGAGCCATAACTTTTTTATTTTTACGTATACAGAGACGTGTAAGGACTTTTTTTTTTTGCGGGATGAACTGAAGTTTTAATTGGTAACAACATTTGGCGTTTATATGAGTTTTTGATCGCTTTTTATTCCATTTTTGTGCTGCAGGATGTACAAAAATCGCAGTTCTGTGACTTTTTTGTTTTTGTTTTTTACGGCGTTCACCATACGGGTTAATTAACATGACAGATTTATAGGGTGGGTCGATACGCACACGGCTATACCAAATATGGGTACTTTATTTATCTTTGATCTTTTTTGGGGCGATTGGAGTTTGTAAAGGGGACAAGGGTTCTGTACTTGGTTTTATTTCATTTTTTGTTTGTTACTTTTTTTTCACTTTTGATTTTATTTTTACTTTTTTTTTTTCACCTTTTTTTTCACTTCTAACAGCAATCATCAGTTTGCTGTTAGAAGGCAGGCCAGTGCACAGTACTCGTACTGGTCGCCCTGACAACGCCGTCACCCATGCCCACAATGCATTGCGGGCATGTGACGTCATTTATTGACCCCGGGAAGTGCCGTTCACTTCCTGGAGGCATCAAAGAGGAGATCGGTGCCGCACTACAGTGGCAGCCGACGGGATCAGGCAGGAGGAGCTCACTCCTCCTGCCTGCGGCTTTATTATCGCAGCCATGACAGGCTGCGGTAATAAAGCGTTAATCACCCGCGGCCGGAGCTCACTCCGGCCGCAGGTGATGCGGCCAGCGGTAATTTACCGCTGGTCCCATGTTTGTGATCCCCGGGCCCCCCCACTTGAACTCCGGGAAGTCACTACGCCCTATGTCGGGAAGGGGTTAAGTGGGAGAACTTGCACAATTAGTGGCTGACTATTATTATTATTTATTTTAAAGCGCCATTGATTCCAGGGCGCTGTACATTCGAGGGGGTTACATACATAACATAAGTCAAACGACTAAATACTTTTCTTCCCACTGTTTTGTTTTATTATTTTGGGGTATATTATATTTAAATATAGTATATATAATATATATATTATATATATAAAATTATAATATATATTATTTTTAATAAAAATTTACACCCCAGTTTTTTCTCAAGTTACAATGGCTTCAGAATAACATACAAAAGATCTAAAACAAACTGTATTAGTGAAGTGCATACAGTGATTAGCATCTAGTACGTCTCTACAGTACAGTGCAGCACTACATGTCCTTTACTGCTTCTTACATGTGCCATACACATTCATTGTGACAAAAGTACACCCTCTTTGAAAAGTAAGGGCATGTCCCCACTGCACGGGTTTTCGGCCGGTTTTTCATACCGCCGGAAAAAAAGGCCGAAAAATAGCACAAATTTGCTCTATGGAAAAACCGTGCAGCAGTCCCCACTGCACGGGTTTGTCGCCGGCTGACCGGCGACAAAACATTGAACATGCACATTTTTCCGTCCGGTTTCCGGTCGGAATATGTGCATGTCTATGGGAGGGGGGAGGGCTGTTCTCCGCTCATCACGGAGAAAAGCCATACCCACCCCCCCCTCCCCTGCGGCCGTGGGGACGGCCGCAAAACCGGACAAATATATTTGTCCACTGCACTGTAAACGGCCCCTAAGATTTTCAAATTCAAAGCTTTAGAAAAGGAAGATTTTAATCAGTATCTCACTGAACACAACAATTGCCAAAATTTTGACAAGACTTAGTTTCATGAAGCATTTGTTTAACCCATAACATAAAAGTAAGGTTAATAACTGAGATTACAAAATGTTCTGTTTTACGTTAAAATAGTTGACACAAACATGAACTATATAAATTTGGTATTGCCCAAAAAAAAACTGTTGCTAACAATAAAAAATTGTGTTAAGGAATTAAGATGTTTTCTCAGGTTCTAAATTCATGGTGGGTGAACATGTTTAAAGTTAATTTACTTGGCTTTTTGTATAGGAACCCAACAATCTGAAGGCCAGGAACTCATTTCGTTACAATGGACTGATCCATAGGAAAACAGTTGGCATTGAACCTGCTGCTGATGGAAAGGGTGTTATTGTTGTCTTGAAGAAGCGCGCTGGTAAGTGTGTGTGTGATATTAGTGAAAACAGTGTATAACCTTCATTAATTCAGGTGTTAGGGATGTTTGAGACTCCATTGTTCTATTCACATGACTGATACACCATATATGTGTTATATGGGCTTAAGGGTCTCTACAAAGCCTTTTATTTTGTATAAATGTATAAAAACTTCTCATAAATGCCATATAAATATCGGAGGAAAGCTGTATAATTGAGCACATCATATTACGAGGTAGTGTTACCTGAGAGCAAAACTTTTTTTTAAACTCCCAGTTAGGGTATGAATACACAGTGCAGCCATGATGCAGGTGAAAACCGCAGCTGCATCGCACCACTGTGGTTGTCGGCTGCATAAGGGCCTTGTCGAGACTACGCTGTGTAACCTTAACCTTATTCTGACAACCATTGTGTATCTTATGAGAAATCATGCCTTCTAAATTTGGCTTTTTGGAAATACTGTGTACTGGAATGTCCCTTTTAAGTAGTTTCCCTATAATGTGGCAATATTGAAGGTAGTCATTAAACATCCATGACTGTACTCTTAACGGTACGTAATACCGACACCAGCACTTAAATAGAATAAAAACAAGAGTGTAATCAGCACAACTTATGTTACTGTAATAGATGGAGGAAAAAACTTTCAATACACAGATGTCCGATATAATGCAAATAATATCAATTGATTGGTAGTGAATAAAACCTTTAAAAATGTATAATTTGACTGATCCCAAGAACAGACCAGATATCATTTAGTAAATTATGGATTGACAGCCAAAATCTGAGACAGTGACCATATAATCTCATAATGAAAGTATGCAATATGTATTGTACTAGGCAAAAAATACCATTCTTATATACTAAGTGTTTAGAAGTCGTAAATATCACGGTCTCGCATGAAAGCAAAATATAGTAATTATTTATGAAGATTGAAAGAGTGGGTGTTCTTCCCCAGTAGAGAGCTACCACCACCAAGGAATTACTATTAAGTGCTGGTGTCATTATTGTATACCGTTAGAATAAAAGTTGGAGTTCAGTTGCACTGGTGGTAATAGTGATTTATGGAAAAATCTTAAACATCCAGAAGTCTGACTCCTGTACATGAGTTAGCCATGTATTTAAAAACAAAAAGAACACTGGATACACTCTCACCAGGGATCTCCTGTAGCATGGGGTTCAACCAGCAATCCGTCCACGCACGGTGCTGCGGATACGGGCATCCGGCTGTAGACGCCCAAATGCAATTAGTGTGGTGAAACAAGGCTTGTTCCGGCACTCGTGCTCCAGATATCCAAATATGATCCAAAATGGAAAAAAACACACTTTATTGAGGTAGATAAAAACACCTTAAAAAAGCATAGCTACCAAATACATACTTTGAATTTTGTAGCTATGCATTTTTAATTTGTTTTTATCTACCTCAATAAAGTGTGTTTTTTCCATTTTGGATCATGTTTGGATTATATCTGAAGCACGAGTGCCAGAACAAGCCTTGTTTCATCACACTATTAGCCATGTATTTGTTGGCTCTCTAGATTGGGTTATGTAAACCTAATTTTACTTTTTTTTTTTTTTTTTTTAGGCCAGCGCAAGCCTGCTTCATCATACGAAAAAATCACCATCAACAAGAATGCACGTGCCACACTTAATAGTGTGCGTCACATTATCCGCAAGAATAAGTACAGGAAAGACCTCCGTATGGTGGGTGAATCACATTATGTTGTCTTAACTCTATGTATTGCGCAACAGTACATCCAGCAGCTTGGTCCTTTGTTAGTAAAGTTGTGAAGGATCCACAGCACACCTTAAGAGACAGCTCCAGCGGTGCCGTTTTTCCCCCCACACTCAGACATTCTAATGAAGGCCTCACTGGCCGAAAACTTTCAAATAATTACATCTGAAAATAATTACGTCTGAATTATATTTAAATGATTGTTGTTGAAAAATTACTCTGGAGACCTGTCTTTCTGCACGTGTGAAATAAAACCACTGATTGCATTATTGAGGTGTGCTGTGGATCCTTCACTGCTTTGTCTATGGACTG